>RJWH01002320.1:106509-245240 GCA_004363575.1 Solenodon paradoxus
CTTATTGCCTCTTTGTCCTTGTTATTTTCTGACCATTCTTGTCCTTAATACTCTGGGGACTTCACACACTCCCCCCCCCCCCCCCCCCCCCCGCCCCCAGAAGGCTCAACATTTCCCTAGAAGCTTTACTCCTCCCAACAGGCCTCCTCTTGTCAGGATGTACAAAAATTGCCCCCATATAAACTTCTGCCCAGCAACTCTTAACAAGGATTTAAGGATACGATTTATCCTTGTTCTCTTTGCCCAACCTTCCTCTCTGCCATCTAGTTCTCATTTCTCTTAAACTTACCCCATCCTTCCCAGGGGTCCCTCACATTCTCTGAGATGCTCCCTATGTGAAAGAGGTTTCTCCCTGCTCACCAGGCCCCCGCACTCTCCCTCCCAAGGGTCTCCCCTATCCTAATAGGGTCTATCACCTCTGGTCCCTAAGCCCTAACAGTTTCTTGGGGCTTTCTCCTACCTACTTGGACCAAATACTCTTCCAGAGCCTTCCTCTGTTCCCTGAGCCCTGACCCCACCCCACCACCAAATCCCGCATCTTCAGGAGCAAGCATTACCCTGGAGCCTTCTCCCTGATGATTAGGTTCAAAAACACTGGCCAAGTCTCCCACTGCCCGGTAGTGACTGGCTTTCTTTCAGGTGCTTTAGTTTCCTCCCTCTTAACCGCCTTTCCCTTCCCATTGTTTCACTGCACCTCACACTGCTGCCCAAGGAGTTCCCACTCACCTGGGATTGATCTTGGCGAGAGGCCTCCAACCCTGCAAATACCCTAACATCTCCCAGATGTTTCTCCTGCTCAGTGGACCTCCTCTTCCAGTGTCTGCCCCTCGCCTCTGGGCACTAGCCCTCCCCTTCAGCTTCCATCTACTCACATAAAGCCCCTGAGACTTGTCTTACCCTTAATACCCTAGCACTCTCTGAGGCTTGCCTGCCCAGTCGGCCCCAGCACCGCAGCCTGGGCCTCCCTGTGTCCTGCAGGCCCACGCCTCCTTCAGAAGTTCTGCATCCCTCCCCTCCAGGTCACAAATGTCCACAGAAGTGTCTCCTTATCCCAGCAGGTCAAATAGTGATGGGGAGACACGTTGTGGCAGAATAATCAAGTTCAAATCTAAGACCTGCAGCTTAGAAGCTGTGTGACTGTGAGCCAGCTCTATTTGCCTCCTTTTTTTTTTTTCCGCTGTAAAATGCAGGTGATGACAGTAATGGGCTGACACAGGGGGAGCAAAGCTTAAGGAGGCCTGAGGAAGCCTCTCTTGCCTCCCCTTGCTGGCCCTGGCAGTCCCCCCCTCCATGTGTTTCTGGGAGGAATTAGTATATGGGCAGGGGTTAGAATACACCAGGGGCCCTGGCCCATAGAAAGTGCATGTATTAGACTCGAACTCTCACCAAGGCCTTGCTTGGGTCTGTAGGCCCAAATGGCTCCTTCTCGGAGCTTGATTTTCTCCTTTATGTTTATAGGCTCCTTCTAGGCATTCTCCCGTTTTAGAGACACGCATACTCTCCTCTGCAACAGCATCTCCTCTGCAGGACTGGCCTCGGGGGACCCACCCAGCCACCCTGCACCGGGGCTCTGAGCCCTGGGGCTCTTGGCAGGGTCTGCGGTTCTCACAGGCCAGTTTCTTCATGCTGATGCAGACAGGCCCAACTTGAGTGGATGATGAGAGGTTGCTGCTGCCAAAAGCGGAAAACACCAGGCCTGTAACTTCACAAGCTAATGCCGAGTGACCCCTCTGTGCCAAGGCCTGTGATGGAAGCAGAGAGAACCCAGGAGGGGTCAGCCCTGAGGGCTCACAGCTTGATGAGGGTCAGACATGACCCTGAAGTGGCCTGAAACAATTGCTAAATAGAGTCGAAGGGCACTGTGGGAGTCAGTTGGTCAACAAATATCGCTTGAGCACCCACTTTTTGCTCTGACTGGTTCCAGGCACGGAGGACAGCGCTGTCCATGAAACAGAGTGGGGAGCGCGAGGGAGCAGTGTCCTGATACCACTCTGTCAGTGGACATAGTCACTCGCTCCTTCGTTTGTTCATTCGTTCATGTCAGTCCTTCTTGAGCTCAGCGTATGCCAGGCGCTCTTCTAGCTGCTGAGAATACAAAATGGAGCACAAGAGAAAACCTCCCTGCCCTCAGGAGTTTAGATTATAGAAGCAGCAGCAGCAAAATAAAAGGGAGGATTTAGGTCAGATTTTTCTAGAAGATGCTGAGAGCAGGGTTTCAGTCCAAGTGACTTTATGAAAACTGTGAGACTGGTGGTTTATAACATTACATAGGTTTCAGGAGCACAGTCTTATGAATCAACATGTCTCCACTACATTCTGATCCACAGGTTCCATCCTTCATCATACAACTGGCCCCCTTTACTCTATTCACCCACACCCTTTCCTCCTTCCCTCTGGTAACCACCGTTGTGTTCTTACTGTCTAAGAGCTTGCTTTTGTTTTGTTTGCTCATTCATTTATTTTCTTTCTTGACTACATATGAGTGCCATATTTGTCTTTCTTCCTCTGACTTATCTCACTTAGCTTAAGGAGACCCCTGGGGGAATCAGGATGCAATGGGGGCGCAGGGCAAGGAAGACGGGGAAGCCAAGAGGGGCTCACTTGGACTTGAGGTCCCAACCCCTGTCTCCTCCCAGGGGGAGCTCCGGAGCTCAGTGATCAGGCAGCGTCTGCCTCTGTTTGAAGCAGGAGTGTGGGCGATGGGCTGGAGGACGTGGGGAGTAAGCTCACAGGCACTCTGTTTAGACCGTGTGGCAAAGCAGCCACAGGGAAGCAGGGGCCCTCCCTTGAGGGAATTTTGAGGTGTGAGCCTTTAGGAGTGAGGGGTGTGGGTAGGCACACAGGACTGGTAACAGGAAGCGGAGGGAAACTGGGCAGAACACGCATAGACACATCATGGTGCATAGCGACAAGCATTGTGGGTTTGGAGCGGCGTAGAGGTACTGATTCCCCACTCCTCATCTTCCTTCCACATCCAAAGACCCACTGACTGTGATCATCTTCGCAATGCATTCCCCTTCCTGCCCCTGCCCTATGGTGTTGGGGCTTGTGTGATGGGTAGGGGTCTAGGAAAAATGCACTGGACATAAGTAGCCCTGTTCTGTCCTCATTCTTCATCCCATTTCTCTCTCTTCTCAGAATGAAGACAGGAAAGAAAGAGCAGAATTATCAGAGGCTCCAAGACTGAAGAACAGTAACCAGGGTATGCTGATGAAGACTGACAGGTGTCAGTGACCAGGTGTGTCCTTCCTTTTGGAGGAATGGGTGGTTGCAGTGAGACAGCAAACTTGTGACTATCTGGGGAAGGATCAGTCCAAGCAGAAGAAGTGGTCTCTCAAAGATCTTATGGCGAAAGCACGTGTAAGGAGTAGGCAATATGGGTGGGTAAACAAGGGAAGTGTGATAGGAGGTGGCATCAGAAGGTTGGCAGGAGTTAGACCTTAGGGCCTGCAGGCTGCTGTAAGGACTATGATTTATTCTAACGAGATAGAAAGCTTGTGGTGGCGTTTGAGTTATCACAACCATGATTTAAAGGATCCTTCTGGTTTCTGAGTATCAAAAGACGATCGGGGTCAAGGGAGAAGAGAAGGGAAAGAATTACGGGGATAAGTCAAAGACCAGATGAGAATGCAAAGGGGCTTAGACTAGATTCTTCTGTAATTGTTGGTGAAAGTGTTCAGATGTGGAATATATTTTGGAAGCAGGACCTATGAGTTTTGCTAGTGGACTGGCTGAGGGGGCTCAGAGGTTCTGAGTGCTGATCAACCTGAGGGGTCATGATGCTTTATTTGGATAAGGAAGACCTTATCCAAGGGGTGGTCAGGAAGGTTTGAAAGGAGATGTCAGATTCTAGATCTGGCCGTGCTGAGTTTGAGATGTCTGTTGGCCAGTCAAGTTGAGCTGTTGAACAATCAGGTGGCAATGCAAGTTTAGAGAGTTGAAGTAGAGGTCGGGGTTGAGGAAATGAATTGCATACAGAGTATGCCCATACTTACGTATCTCAACAGCAAGAAACCTTCACCTTCAGACTTTGCCTTACTCCATGCAGAGCGGACAATGTGGACAAGTACAAGTCCAGGCAGGTGTCAAGTTCAAGTTACTCTGATACCATGTTCAAGGAACATGCAAGGTTTAACAAAACCCTGTTTTCACAAATACAGGTTCTTTGTGAGAGGAACACATGGCCATTTAAAGATGAATATGAGTGAATATTCTCTGAAGAACCTGGATTTCAAATTGAGACAGAGCCGGGTGGGGCATTTGGCCCTAGTCACATAATGGCATGTTATTCTTGGACAAGTCAGTTAGCTTCTCTGATGCCTAGTTTCACCATCTATAAAAGAATGTCAATAGAATTGTTGAGATATTAAGATTTAAAAAAATCATTCCATACAGGATTCAACTAAGAGAAGGAACTTATGCCTCTTACTTAATTTCCCCTTTTTAGAATGAAAAAGCTACAGCTCTTTCTTGTCTGTATTTCCTCCACGGGTCCTAAATAATTTTTGGTGGTCGATGTGGTGAGTGATGGCAGGAAGGTGTTGCAATGATACAAGAGCTCTGATCTTCAGTTAACACCTTTGCGTGTCCCTGAATCACTACTTGACAGAGTAAGTCCAAAGCAATTTAGATGGCAATCTCAGGGAGCCACACAGGAAATACTGACTGATTCTTCCCCTCGAAGCTAAATGCCACCATGACCCCTGACGCAATGCCACATATTGAATCACAAATATCCAAATTGGGCATGAAGTTGTCAGGAAATATTTTTAGATCTATTGACCTGGCTGGTGAACGCAGCTGTGAGAACTGGAGTCTAAATTCTGGGGGGTGGCAGCATCCTGGCCTGGGATTTCAGAACAAAAGAGGCCCCAGCGTCCCCATCCTGAATGGACCCGGCTGATTCCCCTGTTGATGTGGCCTTTGGAAGCTCGTCCCAGGGCTGTGTTGCGGGTGTTTGTAAGCTCTTTAATACGTCCTGTAGTTGGCTTTAAAAGGTCTCCTTGTCCTTAAAGCTCTCTAAACAACAATCGCCTCTCTCTTCCTTCTCGGCTTCCTTTCTTCGGTTTTCATCTCTGGACTTGTTTCAAGCGTGATTGGAGGCCTGCTGCTGTGAGTTTGCATGGGAGAGGTGAAGCCTTCTCATGTCCTTCTGCTCGATACTTGCAGGAAGGCGAACATCAAAAGGCCCTGCTCTGGCTCCCCACGCGGCCCAGGTCTTCCTGTATAATGTGCAGGGGAAATTGGGGTCTTGGTGCTTCCCGTGCTCAGATCACATCAATTCAGTTTTCCCCTTGACTTAATTTGTAGTTGGAGCCTTCCTTGCAGGCTCAGCAGGGAAGGCGGGAGGAGGAAGGTCAGGAGAGGGAGAGGAGACAGGTTGGGTGCCAGGCTGGTGGAGAGGCCAGAGGATTTTGGACCTGAGGAAGGGAGGAGAGAAGGGTCACATAGTTGGGGAAAACCTCTGGCCCAGGCACTGGCACACGTGCCAAGTTTAACTGGGTGTGTCTGACCTCCCCAGACTCTGCTGGTTTCTGTTTGAATCCATGACACACGGAGCTTGGAACAGATGAAGCTTAGCGGCTTCTTCAGCCGTTAGTTTGTGAGTCTGCATACATTTCTGTCTCTTAAAATATGTCCTTGTCCATGTCACCTGGTCTCCAGGCCTCGTTCTCCTCCTTTCTATAGGAGACACTGAGATAATATCCATGGAGGTGCTGAATTTGCCCACAACGGGAGACGAGCCCCACAAATCCACCTCCACACATGTCTCTGCGCTGACACCTCCCGTGTGTATGGAGGTGCTCAGAGAATGCATATCATGATCTGTTGGTTCTCGTGAGCATTTAGACTTTAAGTCATAGGTGATCTCTGCTGTACATTTTGCCCCAATGGTTTAAAAATATGAAATGTATCCTTAGCTCACAGGCTGTTCACATGCAGTGGACTAGGGTCGGCCTATGGGACATCGTTTGTCAGCCCCCACCCTAGAGACAGACTGTTTGGGTTCAAATCCCAACTTGGTCTCTTTCTTGCTGTGTGACAGTGGGCGGTCACTTAACCTTTCTGATCAGCCTTTTCTTCACTATCAAATGAACTACCCTTCTCCTGGTGGCCTGTAAGAATTGCTTCTACATATCCACCCCTTAGCAGAATATCTGGCACATAGCTAACATTAAATAAATTATTCTATTACTAATATTATTAATTTTTAGCTGGGATTTTGAGGCCTGCCTGGATGAGAGCATGGATGGAGGCAGAGCTTTATTTTTCTTTCCCCAGGGTCCAGGGGGAAGGGATACCTGAGCACAGGGCTCAAGATTCACTCACTCTCTCACTGACTCACAAACAGTTATTGAGGGTCTAGGGCACAGCAGACACCGTAACAAGCACTGGGTCTTCAGCAAAATACAAGCTCACCACCTCCTTGCCCACCAGGAGTTCTTGTCCTAGTGCATACAAAGGAGGGTAAACCAGTAGGTCAGAAGATGGGAAGGATGACTAGAGAAAATAAAGCTGAGTAGGGAGCGTTAGAAAGTGCTGCAGGGGCTGATTATTTCACGTGGAGAGATCAGAGAAGGCCTCACTTGAGAATTTGGGGTCTCCTGACGCCAAGTGGGCTGGGTAGGGATCCTCCTTTTTCCAAAATCAAGTTCAATGAGAAGAGGTCTAAATGAAGGGAGTCAGCTGTTTGGATATTTGGAGCAAGAGCATTTCAGGCAAGCCCTGAGTCTGGAACAAAGTTGGCCGGTTACGGGACCACCAGATGTGGCAGAGCCAAGTGTATTAGAAGGACGTGGTCAAACAGTGGAAGAAGGGAGACTGGAGAGGGTGCAGCCAGTGTATGGTCCTTCATGGCCAGATCCTTTGCTCTTTCTTCCTGTAGCTACTTTTTCCTTTCATCCAACTCTTACCTGGATGGCACCCAACTCTGTGCCAGTCACCATTCTCCACTGCGTGCTACAGTGCCTACCTCTGTGGTCTCAAGGAGCTCAAAATCCAGTGCCGAGTAGACACTAATTCATGAAACACAAAGATAAGACCACGCCTCCAAAGGTTGGGAGGAGCAGAATAGACAAAGGGAAACTGACCTGGTTTGGCAATTGGCAAAAGCTCTTCTGAGGCAGGAGCAGGGGAGAGGTGACATGGGCAGTAGACGGGAGGCAGCAGGGCCCTTCAGGGAAGGCCAGTGTGGCTGGAAGTAGAGAGAGGATGAGTATGATGGGTGCATGAGTCTGGGGAAGTGGGCCCTGGTGGGGTCTCCTCATGCCTGGTGGGTTGAGTGGGGATTCTCGTTATTCCTGAGAACCAGGGTGTTTCTGAAGAGTGTGAAGCAGGGAGAGACATAATCAAGTAGGCAACTGGACAAGATCACTTTGATTGGAAGAGGGATCAGAGTGGATTGCGGTCCACCCATGGAGAGTCATTAGTTATCAAACCGAAAAAGTATAGTAGCCCTGATAAGAATGGAGGCAGAGAGGAGGAGAGAGGGGGAAGGACCCCAGAATAACTGACAGGTGGGATTGGGACAACTTGGTGGAATGTTAGCTGTGGGGAGTAAGGGAGAAGGTATGGAAAATGCCTCTGAGGTTTGGGATTTGTGTCCCCAGAGGGTTGGTCAGGGTGCCAGTAGGAGGACAGATGTCTTAGCATTGCCTTTGCTAGGATCTGGGAACAGGCACTCTGTAGTAAGGACCATGGTTGGCACTCTCCTCACCTGGCTCCATGCCTGGCTCCATACCTGGCTCACTGCAGGTCCCTGTGGCATCCAGGGTCCCTTCAAGCCAGTCCCCCTCTGGAAAGTCAGGAGAGAACCTGCAAACAAGTAGAACTGGCCAAAGGGAATGACCTCAAAATTTGGCTCGGAAGTAGTAAGAATGGGGCTTAAAAAATCTGTAGGATTATTGTCATTTATTGCAGAGCTAATGATGAAAAAGTGGTGCATGATGTTACCCACTGATTTCTCAAGGTGACCCTGACCATCACAGTCCTCCCCCTGCCCATCCCCTGGTCTCTCTCCTCCATATCCCTCTTGTTGGAGCCTATTTCCAGAGGCCACTTTGGAAAGACCTGCCAAGCTCCTTCCTGTCTTTATCCAGAGGGCTTCTCCTCTCCACTCTGCTTCCACCTGAGAGGAGGCTCCTTCTTGTCCTTACATACCACTTGTCACCTGCTCAGTTAGCCTTCCTGATCCCCTTGTCCAAGCTATTCATTCCCACAGATACTTGGCTTTTCCTTCTCACCTATGTCAGGGATTACTCATTCCAGTCCTTTCCTGTGCCTCTCACTGATCGATGCAGTCAGTGCCTGAAACTGTGCTGGCTCACAGACATGCTCAGTGGCCTGTGATGAATGAATGAGTGGGCCGGGGTTATTCCATCTTAGGGTTGGGTGAGCCCCCACTGAATTCAAATGAGCCAGCAGTGTTCGAGAAAGAAGAGTCCTCTGCATTTTACGAGATGAAATAAACCTTAGACTTTAAAAATGCACCTCTTGTAATGGAGAAAATATTTTAAAAATATTAAAGGCCTGTGGTTTGCATTCAACTCCTCCATAAATCATCTTCCCTCCAGCCACTCTGCCATGATTGCTTCAGTGAAGGGTGAATGCCACCTTGGGAAGGAATGTGAGATGAGGTCAGAGAAATCCATGCTGGACAGAAAGAAAGAGGAGACCCCATCTGACAGGTGAGTGATGAGAGGAAAATGAAAGTTGTAGACACACCAGGGTAACAAGCGGTCTGCCTCCGAGTTCTGACTGCCCTCCTGGGGTCATGGAGAATGCTGGGGCCATATGAGTGACAGGTCCAACATCCAGATGGGTGAGAGCAGTGGGCCTGGGGGAGGCTGGCTCCTGGGAGCCAGACAGAGCACTCTGCAACAGGCTCCAAGGAGTATTCATTAGCCGGGCAAGTGCGGGTAAGAGGTCCCCTCTCCACAATGTCGCAAACATGCAGACTGAGAGTACTTTAAGGCATGAAATGTTCATTCTTGAACCCACCACCCCACCCATCTCTCCCTTACCACTGTGTCAGGAGACTTGTGTAGACAACAGGATCAATTGTTGAAAACAGTATTTGCATCTTTGCACATCTGAGTGTAATATGATAGAGATTGTGACCCTCTCCTCCCAGACCTGGTGATGGAGAACCGTAGACCCTGACTACTTCATATTATGCCTTCAGATGTTTGCCTCTAGGCTGCCTCCCAGCCACCGCACAATGTCAGTGTGATTTCTTTCCTTCTGCAAGTCACCCTTTTCTCCTCAACCTCTTCCATCTCTTTGGTGATGAAGACGCCTTGCCCTGAATGACTATGCTAGCTAGTCTGATAGCAATAAGCTGACCATATTTTCTTGAGACCATAATGGGACATTGGAATGACAAAAAAGGGGCAGGGTTATGTGCTGGTGACTAAAGGGAGGGGAAGAGAAGGAGCAATCTGAGTAGGAGCAGAGTAGCCAGGCCAGCAACAAGTAAGTACTGTGGATGCTGATTGGTGATCACGTAGTAAGGACGAGTGGTCTGTTAGGACTTTATACAAATGACCCCGAGCTGGTGTAAGGAATTTTGGCACCTTAAGTAAAAACTAAATTTGATGCCCCTATAAGCCACACTCTAAATGTACTGCCTAAGACACATGTCGCTTTAACCATCCCAGTGCCAGACAAACCCAATAACCCCCACAGTGCCAGAGATCACCCTCACAGCGCTCACCTGTGGCTCAACCATGCTCAGTGTTCTGCTCCCTTTGAAGAAACAACTGCACACAGTGTTGGGATGGGGGAAATCCTCTTCCCTGGGCTCCTCTATCCTCCCAGCCCCAGCCTGCCACAGTCAGCACTGGCAAAGACTGTCTTTAATGTGGGGCAAAAGGGGCAGCTGCTTTTGGGCCCCCCGAACAGACTGGGCCTGGAAAAACTCAACTGCTCCTTTTGCCTTGTGTTAAGGATGGTCCTGGTTATTAAAAATGGGACAAAATGACATATACATTAAAACGATGGGATGGTCCGAAAATATGAAAAATGGTACTGTCCTATTCAAAATGATACATGTAGTTAGCTTAGATAGTAAATATGAAGTGGGGATTTGGAGCTGATCTTCCTAGAACCCAGCTTCCTTTCCCAGCCCCAGATTTGGATTTGGGATAGTGATTGATGGATCAGAAGCACCAGAGATCATGGCTGTGTGTCTGCATCCATCTATGCTTCTTTATGTCTGTGATGGGCTATCTGATCCTCACCTGTCCACACATCTGGTAGCACCTCAGCTCCATCCAACCTGTCCCCCACTGGCTCTTAGTCTTGGTGCCTTACATGAGTACACCGACTATGCTGTCCTCTCTCATGGCTGCTCTTGTCCATGAATCTCTCTACGGTGTTAGCACACAGCCTTTCAGTTCCTGGCTCACCCTCCACTTCATGCCAATTATTGCTTCTACTCAGAGTTAAATATTCCTGTCATGCCTTGGAAATGTCTGATGGTTGTATCATAAAACAATGGCAAGGCAGTTGAATTGAATATTTTTAAGTGCATTCTGACATCTGATACAGAATAATAATGCTTAGCACAGTGGAGAACTTTTCATCTTCAAAGCACTTTGCTACCATTAAAAGTCGCACTTGCTGAAGATAGATTCTCTTTCCTTTGTGTCATACTGAGTCCCACCAGATTGAGTTTGGAGGGGTCCAGGGATAGGGGAGTCCCTTGGAGTGTCGAGCTGTGCTTTAAAAAGTCTGAAAATTAGGCACTGGAAAAATCTCAGGATAATTGCTATTTTCTATAGCAATTTCTGCCAATCTCTGCCATTTCTGCCCCCATCACACCGTCTTCTTATGTCTTTTCTTTAGGCAGGAGAGGATGGGTTATGCTGCAGTAACAAACAAACTTCTGATCTCAGAGGCTTTCTATGTCAGAAGCTGACTTCTGACTCATGTGCAGTGAATCACCTGGGACTCTATATCTCTCTGCACAAGGGACCCAGGGTGTACATGGGACCACCCCTTGAAATTGATGACAAATGTCATGACAAAGGAAAAGAGTGAGCATGGGGAATCACTCACTTGTTCTTAAGGCTTCCCCTGGGAATTGTCACATGTCATCTCTCCTCACACTTCAATGCCAAGCAAGTCACATGACACATCTATCACAAGTCTAGGATCTATCAACACCTCCTCTTGTACCTGGTGATGTTTCTTCCCCTCCATTCCTACATCACCACCACCATCTTCCCTCCTTGTTTGGACATCAGCAGAAGTATCTGTCTGATTTCCCTAAGTTCACTCTTGATTTTTTTCCCCCTTTCTGCTCTCTGTATTCCAGTCAGAGTGAATTTTTCAACACACAAATCTTATTTCATTGCAATCAAATTCAACCATTTCATTGACTTTCCATGGCTCTTAGAACACAGACCCCTTTTTGGGATATCTATATGGCATCTCAGTCTATGTTTCACACCACATCCACCACCAGGAGTTCCAGCGTCCTTTTCCGCCACCTTGTTCCCTCTTTGCTCCCACCGCCCTGGTAGCCATCATCTTGTGTCCTGTGAGTTTTTGTTGGTGTTTTAGCCTTTTTACCCTTCCTAGGGCAGAGCAAATGTGTTCCAACCCCAGGTCCCTTGCACTTGCTCTTTCCCTGCCTGGAATGCTCTTCCCCCCAGATCTTTGCATGATCGTCTTTATTCCTTACTTTAAATACCTGCTCAAATATAATTTCTCTAGCAAGATCTTCCCAATAGAAAAGAGCATATCATGTTCCTCTTTGATTTCTACTTTACTCTTTGTGCTTTTAAAAGTCGTTCACTATAGCTTTAATAAAGGCATGATATCTACCCATTTTTCTGACCCTTTACTGAATGTATATGGAAACCATCTGTCTTGCTTGTCACAGGACCTTCAGTCTCTTAGTCTTTTGGGCTCATGCCTGTCACAAAAGGGCTCCAGAAAGGTTGGAGAATGAATGCATATGGATTATGATGTCAACACCTGACTGGTTTTGTCCTTAGCAGAAATAATTGAGAGCTTTATCTAGAGTGTCTGATATTTCAGCTGTACTATAATAGGTATTGTCCAGTTGTTTCCATAAAAAATATGAAGGATTATCTCTCAAATGTCAGTCTCTTTCTCTTTCCAATTCTCTCTAACTCTCACTTCTTTTTTTTAATTACCTGACTTATTTTATTTATTTATTTTTAATCTTATTTACTATCATTGAAGGGATATTGCATTTTGACAATGACTTGATTTGAGGTGTACATAGTGGTATTTTTAGATTTACAAACAGCATAGTAGATTCACTAATATTGTCCCCTTTTTTTCTCCCTTTGTTTACAGTTAATTCCCTTCATCCCATTTCCCCCATGACTCCCTTGTCACTTTGGTATCCCCTGATTTGCCTTTTTGTCTCTTATCTCTAAGAGTTCATAGTTGTTTGCAGTAGTATTCTCTCTCTCTCTCTCTCTCTCTCTCTCTCTCTCTCTCTCTCTCTCTCTCTCTCTCTCTCTCTCCTCTCTCCTCTCTCTCCCTCAACCCCTGTTTTTAGTGTTGTTTAATTTATAACATTTGTTTTCTCTTTACCTATCATATGCATGCTACCATACGATTTCTGTCCTCCTTCTGGCTTATCTCGCTAAGCATAATTCTCTCCAAGTCCATCCATGTTGTTGCAAATGGCAGGGTCTCTCCTTTTGACGGCTGCATATAGTGTATATGTACCACATCTTCTTTATCCACTTCTCTGTTGATGGGCATTTAGATAGTTTCCAGCTCTTAGCTATTGTGAATTGTGCGGCAATAAACATGGAGGTGCATATATGTCTTCGGATAAGTGTTTTTGTGTCATTGGGGTAAATGCCCAGAAGAGGAATAACTTGATCATATGGAATTTCCATTCTCAATTCTTTGAGGACTCTCATACTGCTTTCCAGAATGGTTGCACCACTTTGCATTCCCACCAACAGTGAATTAGTGTTCCCTTTTCGCCACATCTTCTCCAGCACTTATTATTTCCATTTTTTTGGATAATAGCCATTCTTATTGGCATGAGGTGATATCTCATCATTGTTTTTATTTGCATTTCCCTGATGACAAGAGATGTAGAGCATGTTTTCATGAACCTGTTGTCCATTTGTATGTCTTCCTTGGAGAGGTGTCTATTAAGGTCATCAGGCCATTTTTTGATTGGATGGTTTGTATTTTTGTTGTCCGATTTTTTTAGTTCTTTGTACATCTTAGATATTAATCCCTTAACTGAGGTGTGGGAGGCAAATTTCTTTTCCCATTCAGGTGGGCGTCTTTTTGTTTTTATGAGAGTTTCTTTTCCTGAGTAGAAACTTTTTAGTTTTATATAATCCCACTTGTTTATTTTGGATTTTATTTGCCTTACAATGGGAGTCGAGTTGCCAAAAATATCTCTTAGATCTATGTCTAATAATGTTTTATCTCCATTCTTTTCTATGTGTTTGATGGTTTCTGGTCGTACATCTAGGTCTTTAATCCATTTTGAGTTAATTTTTGTGTATGGTGTTAGGTAATGGTCTAGTTTTTACCTTTTTCATGTGACTGATCGGTTCTTCCAACATAATATGTTAAAGACGCTGTCCTTGCCCCATTGTACGTTTTTTGGCGCCTTTGTCAAAAATTAGGTGCCCATATATATGTGGATTTATTTCTGGACTTTCAATTCTGCTCCATTGATCTGTCTTTCTGTTTTTATACCAGTACTGTGCTGTTTTAATTATTATTGTTTTGTAGTAGAGTTTGAAGTCAGGGAGTATGACTCCTCCATTGTTGCTGGGTTTTTTTGTTTTTCTTTTTGTTGAGGATTGTTTTTGTCATCCTGGGTTGTTTGCCGTTCCCGATAAATTTCATTATTTTGTGTTCTATGTCTGTGAAGAAAGTCTTTGGAATTTTGATGAGAATAGCATTGAATCTATGTATTGCCTTGGGCAGTATAGCCATTTTGATTATGTTGATTCTTCTGATCCATGAGCATGGAATATCTTTCCATTTCTTTGTGTCATCTTCTATTTCTTTTAGCAGTGTCCTGTAGTTCTCATAGTATAGGTCCTTCACCTCTTTAGTTAGGTTTATTTCAAGGTATTTCAAGTTTTTGGGTGCAATAGTAAACAGTATTGTTTTCTTTCTGTATTTTCATTGTTAGCATACAGAAATGCAACAGATTGTTTAATATTAATTTTGTAGCCTGCCACTTCCCTATATTTATTATTTCTAGCAGCTTTTTACTTGATTATTTGGGGTTCTCTATGCATATTATCATGTCATCTGTGAAAAGTGATAGTTTCATTTCTTCTTTTCCTATTTGGACATCTTTTGTCTAATTGAATTGTCCAGGATCTCCAGCACTATATTGAATAGTAATGGTGAGTGTGGACATCCTTATCTTGTCCCTGATCTTAGGGGAAAAGTTTTCAGTTTTTCTCTGTTGAGTACAATGTTGGCTGTGGGCTTGTCATATATAGACTTAATTATATTGAAGTATATTCCTTCTATACCTATTTTTTGGAAATTTTTTAACATAAAATCTTGTCAAATGATATTTTGAATCTTGTCAATTGCTATTTCTGCATCTATTGAGATGATCATTTGGTTTTGTCCTTTTTTATTGATATAATGTATTACATTTATTGATTTGAGTGTGTGAACCATCCCTGCATCCTTAGAATAAATCCCACTTGATCATGGTATGTGATTCTTTCTACATGTTGCTGAATTCGATTTGCTAGCATGTTATTGAGAATTTTTGCATCAGTATTCATTAAGGATATTGGTTTATAGTTTTCTTTTTCAGTGCAGTCTTGATGTGGTTTTGAAATCTGCATAATATTGGCATCATAAAAAGTGTTTGGAAGTTTTCCCTCTTCTGTTTTTTGGAACAGTTTAAGGAGGATTGGAATTAATTCTTCTTTGACTGCTTTGTAGAATTCGCTGGTGAAGCTGTCTGGTCTAAGGCTTTTGTTTTTGGGAAGGCTTTTGACCACTTTCAGTTTCCTTGCTTGTGATCTGTTCTAGCTATTCTCTCTTTAGCTTTGGGAAATTGTATCTTTCCAAAAATGTGCCCATTTCTTCTAGGTTACTCTGTTTGTTGCCATAGTATTCTCTTATAGTCCTCTGTATTTCTGTTCTATCTGCTGTGATTATTCCTTTTTCATTTTTGTTTCTATTTATTTGTGTTTTCTCTCTCCTCTTTTTTGTTAGTCTGGCTAATGGCCTGTTTATTTTGTTTATTCTTTAGAAAACCCAACTTTTGGATTCACTGATTTTTCAAATAGTCTTTCTGATCTGTTTTTCATTGATTTCTGACCAAATCTTTATTATTTCTTTCCTTCTGTTGGCCTCTATTTTTCTGCTTTTTCTAGTTCCTTTAGGTGATGGCTTAGGTTTTCATTTGTGATTCTTTCTGTTTTCTGAGGTTGGATTATATCACTATACATTTCCCTCTTATCACTGCTTTTGCTACATCCCATAGATTCTGATATGTTGTTTCTACATTTTCATTTGATTCCAGATATTTTTAAATTTCTTCCTTTATTTTCTCTTTTACCCATTAGTTACTCAACAATATGCTGTTTGACCTCCCCTCTTTTGTGGTTTTCCTCTCTTTCTCCTTTTGGTTGACCTCTAGTTTGATGCCATTGTATACTGAAAAGATGCTAGATATGATTTCAATCTTTGAAAATTTACTGAGACTTGTTTTGTGTCCCAACATATGGTCTATCCTTGAGAATGTTCCATGAGCACTTGAGAAGAATGTGCGGTCTATAGTTTTGGGTGAAGTACTCTGTATATGTCTGTTAGGTCCAGCTCTTCTTTTTTGTCATTTAAAGATCTTGTTTCTTTGTTGATTCTCTGTCTGGATGACCTTTCTTTTACTGAAAGAGCAGTGTTAAAGTCTCCTACTATTATTGTGTTGCCTTCAATATCTTTATTTAGATTTGTTAATATTTGCTTGATATATTTAGGTTGTCCTTTATTGGTGCATAAATGTTAATAAGTGTTACGTCTTTTTGTTGTATTGATTCCTTTATCATATACAATGTCCATCTTTATCTTTTTTAATTTTCTTTGTTTGAAAGACTACTTATCTGATTTGAGTATAACCGTTCCTGCTCTTTTGGATTCGGCATTAGCTGGGAGTACCATTTTCCATCCATCCACTTTAAGCCGTTGCTTGTCTCTTGACCTAAAATGAGTTTCTCATAGACAACATAGAGTCGGGTTATGTTTCTTAATCCCCTTAGCAACTCTGTGCCTTCTGATTGGCAAGTTCAATCCATTTACATTTACAGTAATTATTGACATTTGAGAACTTGCTACTGCCATTTTGATTTTTGTTTTCTGGTTACATTGATCTCTTTGTTATTTTCTTATATTTTTGTGAAGTTTTTCCTCTTTGGTTTAGTAGGGCCTCTTTTCATACTTCTTGTAGAGGAGGTCTCATGGTTGCAAGCTCTCTTAGCTTTTGTTTGTTGGGAAAAAACCTTAATTTCTCCCTCAAATTTGAAATAAGAGTTTTGCAAGATATAGTATTCTTGGCTGGAATTTTTTTGTCCTGAAGTATTTTGAAGACATCATTCACTTCTCTTCTTGCCTGTAGAGTTTCTGCTGAGAGTCTGAGGTTAGTCTGATAGACGTGCCTTTATATGTTATCTGCTTTTTTTCCCTGGTTACCTTAAGAATTCTTTCTTTGTCTTGGATTTTTGATAGTTTCACAATTATGTGTCTTGATGTAGTGTTTTTAGGATTCATGTAATTGGGTGTTCTGTTTGCTTCATTGATCTGTATGTTCGTTACTTGTTCTAGATTTGGGATATTTTCAGCCATTATTGCCTTGAAGATGTTCTCTGTCCCTCTCTGTCCCTCCCTTCACCTTCTGGGATACCCAGTATTCTAATGTTGCCTTTCCTGATGGTATTAGATAGTTCTCTGAGTGTTTCTTCATTTTTTTTTTTTTGCATTTTGCTTCTCTTTCTTCTTCTTCTTGTCTCCTTTCTTCATTACTATCCTCTATATCACGAATCCTTTCCTCCTTTTGGGTTATTCTGTTTCTGTAGCTTTTTATATTATTCTTAGTTTAATGAATTATCTCCTATAAATCCTGTGTTCTTGTTAGTTTTTTCTGTAGAGCTTCAATCTCCTTCTGTTGGTGCTTAATTATTTGTTTAAGCTCTTTGTTTTATTTATTTGAATTTTCTTTTAATTCTCTGAATTTCTTTATGATTGCAGACTTGAATTTTTTATCTGTTAGAAAAAAAACATTCTTCCATATCTTCAAAGTTAATTTCTGATGAGCTGTCATTTTGTTGTGATTTCATTTCCTGAGGCTTCAAGGTGTGTTGTGGTTTTTTTTTCCCCCGTGATTTAGGATCTTGTTGATATGCTAGCTTGTTTGTTTGTTTTAATTTCTACCAGGAGGCACTCTATTTTTGTTTAATTTTTAATTTTTGATCTTCACAGGCTTCCGTAGTATGTCTTGCTATGTCAGGGAGTGATGATGGCTGCTGGGTGGGGGGTGGGTACGGGGTTGGGGGTGTAGTGGTCGTCTGTGAGTGTGTAGTTTTGCTACTTGATGGTGGTGGAGGGGGTAGGCTTGTTTTGTTGGTAGAACTCTGTTGGCTGGGGCTATGTGACTTGAGTCCGTTGTCTGCACTTATGTCCCTTGTATTCACCAACCCATCAGGGTCAAGTCCTTTCCAAGGGCTGTCCTTCCAGGGTCTTAGTCACTGGATCCTGATTCCCAGGGGTCCCAAGGCCCCAGGTGTGTCATGGAGGGTGCACAGCACCTGTATGCTCCTGTTCTTTCTGTCTCCACTTTTCTCCTTCTGGGCTTTTTCTAGCCAAGAGTTGCTCAGTTGGCTCAGGCCTGAGGTTTCCCTGCTCTGTACCAGTTCACTTCGCTAGAGATCAGCGGGGCTGCCTCTGCAGTCTGCGCTGGGAGAAGAGGGACTCAGTCTACTATCTCAAACCCCAGGGCGGTGCTGGAGGTCACCGTGACTGCTCTGACTCTTTAGAATGTCTGCAGCTCCAGTTGGGCTC
Source organism: Solenodon paradoxus (assembly GCA_004363575.1). Classification (NCBI taxonomy): domain Eukaryota; kingdom Metazoa; phylum Chordata; class Mammalia; order Eulipotyphla; family Solenodontidae; genus Solenodon; species Solenodon paradoxus. The sequence continues at coordinate 124,564 of RJWH01002320.1, forward strand.
TGTCAGGGAAGGCAGATGGTGTCCACACCTGACACCTCTCCTCTCTGGGACTCCCCTTTGCTGCTATAGTCTCCATTAAATCTCCTTGTCCTCGCCCACCTGTAGAGCCGGCTGTTAGTCTTCTTCTGTGCTCCAAGTTCTTCTGGCCGATGCTAAAGCAGGAAAATCCCTTTTTCTGTGCTGGCTCCGAAGAACTGGGTTTTTTCTTCCTGCGCTGCGCCTCAGTGCCCGCTCCCCATAGACGCCATTTTTGAATTTTCTCTTTCACTTTCTTAACCAAAGTCATATCCGCATCAACACCCACCTCTCCTCACAACTTTATGGGATCATTAGCTGAGGTGATGGAAAGTTGACGTGCTTTGATTTTGCTCTTCATGTGGTGTAGATTTCAAATAAATTAAGTCAGCCCCAAGAAAACAAGTATGAATTTTGCAATTTTCTGAGAGTGATTAGAACCAGGTCTTGCACATAAGATACGAGTCTATAAATATGTTCAATGCTTAGAGCAATAATTACATTTTGGTGCCGATTCACACGTAAATGTTTTCATATTTCCACCACATGCATGTTGGAGTGTTCTTTTTTTTTTTTTTTTTTTAGAAAAACACATAAAATACAAATCTTTCTACTTCAAAGTGGCAACAGAGGAGTTAGAGTTCTAAATATTCTCTGATTTGGAATGGTGTTTCACTAGCATGAAACCAACATTTCATCAAAGTGGTTTGCTTCAATCAGTGTTGTACCGGTGAGATATAAATTATAAATCATATCTGCTGTTTTACATGGGAAATGGGAGCTCTGAGGTGGATCACGCACCAACAGATGGACTTGAGCTAGTTTCGCGTATTCTGCTGCTTATGTTTTGCTTCTAATGTCATTTTCAAAGATTCCATCATTAACTTCAGAGGCACCCAGACAAGGGACTTTCAACAGCTAAATATGGGTTTTGGCAAAGTCCCCAGCAGTCAAACAAGGCAGGCTGGCCCGGGTGCCCGCCGAGGCATAGCCAGATCAGAGGACTGGCCACAGGGAACTGGGTCAGGAACAGGGGACAAGGAAGGGACGTCCCCACTCTGTGCTCTCAGTTCCTTTCCCTTCGACCTGTTACTAACCCTGGGCTGCTGTTTCCCCTCTGGGATACCAGAGGGTTTGCCCAGATCAGGAATGGTAGGCTGTGAATCTGCTGTCTGAGTTATTTAGCTGTTGAAACACTGGGGTGGGGTGGGGTGGGGTGGGGGTGCAAGGCATCTCTGTATGCATTTCTTAGACTTGCAGCAACAAATCACCAGACTGTTTTTAAAACAGCAGAAATGGACTCTTTCACTGTTCTGGAAACCACAAGTCCAAACTCAAGGTGTCATCTGGGACATGCTCCCTTTGATGGCTCTAGAAGCTTGTCCTCCCTTCCCCTCTTCAGCTTCTGGCCCCAGACGTTCCTTGGCTTGTGACAGCATCTCCCCAATCTCTGTTTCTGTTTTCACATGACTTGTTCTTGTGTCTGCCTCTCTGTGTCACTCCTCTTCCTATACGAGCACTAGTCCCTGGATGCAAGGGGAGACACTGACCAGCACATCACTCCCCGTGAATGCCTCTGCCAACCTGGATTTCTTGTCTTTACCACCTTGGGTTCGCTGACTCTCCCGCTGGATCCGGTGACTAACACCCCATGGCACAGCAAGGCCCCTGAAGAGCCTGCTCTAGGCCTCTGGACAGACCTAGGGGACCCACAGAATCCCATCTGTTCTGGCATGGTGACCCAGTACACAGCACAGATCGCACTGGGAGGGGCAGAGATGAGCCCGGTGAGGACCCGTGAAGCTTCAGATGTGAGCAGAGGGAAGATGGTGAGCAGAAGCATATTCTAGGGAGATGGGTCCAGGGCACATGCTCACAGGAGTGTGTAGCCAGGAGCGAGGGATGACGAGAGCAGCCTCTGCTTGGCCAAACAGGACCCCTTCGCTGTGTAACTGAATAAAGAGTGTTTTCCTACACTTGCACATTTACCATTCTTGTTTCTCTGTCTGGAATCATCTTTCTTTTCTTAGGCTGTATTCCTCATCCTTCAAGACTTCCTGGAACATTGGGATGTATTGGGATGTATTCTCATCCCTCCCGTGCTCTGAACTGAGGGGCAGGAGAAAGGGCCAGAGCCCTGCAGGTCCTGAACCAACCAGTCTCCCACTGGAGTCACCCAGTGAGCTCATTCCTCTGTCACTGGTACCTAGTCCTTGTATTAAATTCCTTCTATTTAAATACTCAGACGATTTGACTGAAATCAAATCAGCACTAGTGTTACAGCACTAATCTGATTGCGTTACCCCTCCTCTATGTACCTCCCTGCCTCCCCCATGAGATATGAACGTGGGCACGGCAGGGCCTGTGGAATGCAGATTTTCTGTCTCTCTCCCCCATCAGTCTTCCTCAACTTCTCAAACCTGTGCAGGGCCTTTTATTATTGGTGGTCTCCATTAAATGTCTGTTGGCTAAATGAGTAAATTATAGATAAAATGGGCTTTCCAGAAATTTTACAAATTTCTCAATTTGTAAATTGTAGGCTAGAGATTGATTTCTATTTTCCTGACCCAGTGTACAGGCATCTGTTCTTTGCTACATGGCACTAGTCATCATGTTTAATCATATAGCTGTTTGCCTGTTAATCTGCTTCATCTCCATCTCCCCTCTTCATCTTCGAGGAGCAGTGTGTCTAGTTCATTGCATGATCCTAGGCCAGTGCCTTGTTATGTGCTCATGAAATCTTTGTTAGATGAACCACAGACAATAACTCAGTGGACCTTCACATTTTGAGCTTGAAAGAAGAAAATTAGCTTTATTTACTTTGGAATGAAAGGGAAATACGTTGGAAAATAAAATTTTTGCTTATATTATCAAAATAATATTTCCTGTCACTCCCACCAATTATTAAAGGTCTTATCTCATTTGACATTAGAGATCTCTCTTAAATAGGGAAGGACAAAAGATTATTTTTCCTTCTGTAGTGGCGGAGGCATAAACCATCCTCCCAATGCTCCCTATCAGAGCTAGCATTTATCAAACTCTGGCATTTTATAGGTTTATACACCCAAGTCTTTCAACTCAAAGGCAGGAGCTGTGTTGGTTCATTGTTAGTGCTGATCATAGAGCTTGTAGCTTTTTCTTCCTTCCTCGTACGTAGTAGGATTGCATTTCTTGGTCCCTTTAAAGATGGGCATGAGCAATGTAAAGGTAAGTGAGGTATATCACTTCCAGCAGGAAGCTTCAAGAGTTCTTGATTTACTATGTCGCTGTCTGTGAAATGCAGAAGCATCCGTCCTGCCTGGTCGTTGACTGACAGAGCCCCCTGCTGATCGGGGACAGTCCAGCAGCATAAGTGAGAAGACAAATCACTGGACTCTTTTAAGAGAGTGCTGCTTGTTTCTGCAGCCCGATCTGGCTTCTTCTGACTGATTTCATGACGTCTTCATTTTTCCAGCTCCTGGATCCAGGCTAGTGCCTGACCAGTTGTGGGTTCTCAATCATTATTTACTGAATGAACAGATGAAAGCAGACAGGGTCCTGAGCTTCACAAGTAACCGTTATTACGTGAGTCATCTGAGCAGGAGTCGGTGAGGAACAGTGCAAGGGCAGGCTGGGTGCCACGCAGGTGGCCAGGCTCGCACGGAATGCTGGCGCTGACTCAGCCCTGTCTCACTGGCAGGGTTCAAGCTTCAAATATCACTCTTAGGATATGGAGCAGAGCAGTGCCTTCCTCGGTACTTAAAGAATATATTTAAAAAGCAGGAAAAGGGGTGCCTCGATGGCCTAGCAGTTTAAGTCTGCCGCGGTGCAGTCCACATGCGTCCCAAAGACCTGGGTTCCTGACCTGGTGTTGCGGGTGGAGGCAGAAGGAACAACCACGACGAACAGCTGAATAAAAAATGTGTTTTTCTCTCCTTTCTGTCTGCCTGCCTGCACCTTTCCTTTAACAATAAATAAATAAAAAGAAAAAGGCAGGAAAAGTGTTATTTGACTTCCAAGCTAAAATAAAACTGAGGACTCAGTAGGTGGCACCCCTAGGACCCCGCCCTCTTTCTCCCTTCTTATGACATTGTTTAATTTATTTTTAACATCCTACTGCCTGCTGGATCACTTTTTATTTTACTTACTTATTTTCTGTTTTGGTTAATGACAAGAGAACAAAACACAAAAAGAAACAAGGAAGGAAGGAAGGGGAAAAGTAAAAACAAAATGAGCTAAACCACCTCCACCGCAGCCCTCACTCCCTTCCTCTTGGTGACCTCGGCCTTGCTGAGATAGTTGAAAATCTCATGACCTAATTTAAACGTGCACAGCTGTCTGCTGCTCTTACCTATTCGCACTTCTTCCAGGTGGTTAGCCCTTAAATATTGTGAGCAGTTACTGGGTGCCAGCTCCTGGGTTAGGTACTGGGTGGGTGCAGTCTGATCTGGTCTCTTGAGACACTGACAGCTACATAGTCGGAGAAAGGCCCGGAGGAGATCAAAGCAGACACTACAAACACTGATGATGTTGATTGTGTGAGCTGCCTGAAGGAGCTATGCATTTTGCTTAGAGTGCCTGCTAATTTCATTCCTTTGTTCCCCAGGGTCCTTTAAATTGCCTCCCCCAAAGTGCATGGCAGCTCTTTGAGGGAGGAGGGGGCAGGTCCTATGTCCCCTGTACAAGAAGAGGAACCAGAAGCAAGGAAGTAAGATACTCAGTCGCCCAAGTCAGTGTCCAAGCAGGAATGGGGACTTTTAGAGTGAGAGCAGACACACCCGCCCATGTCTGGCAAAGAAACAAGTCCAACACAGACCAGTGACTTCCTCAAGGTCATTTGGTGAGTCACTGACAAAGTTCAGACTAGAATTAAATTCTCTAGGTCTGCAAAGTTCCAGAAAGTGCCCTGCCCAGGCCATGTGGGCTTTAAATAAAAAGCAAGAAAAGCCCCAACCAGGTTGGAGCGGACTAGTAACATCTCTTTGTGTCGACTGGTTTTGCTTCCAATCTAAGCCAGGGAAATACAGGCACCAGAAACAGCCGGAAGACAACTGCCTTCTCAGGACCCCCAAAGACCCTCCTGCTACGCCACGTGTGCGGATGGAGCAGAACTGCTTTCTGTCCTGCCAGTTGCACGGACACCCCGCCAAGTCCTGCCCGCTGCTCCCACAGTTGATGGTGTCTGTGTTAGTGCAAGTCTTACCTAGTGCCACAAGTGGAGGAGGCGGGTGGCTAATTTTGCAGTGGGGGAGAAGGAAAGCAGGCCGATCAGGTATCTGTTACAGGGAAAGAGATGAAAGAGGAGTCAGCAGGCCCTCTGCAAAGCTGGAATCAGCCTGCTTGGCCCATCATGTGGCTGGCCAGCGGGGCGACAAGAATTCTTCCATTGTGGTTGACCAGACCAGGAAAATGTCTCTGGGCTGCTTGTGTTAATAGGTTGTTAATGATTGATGCAGGGGGCTTTTATGTCACCAACGAAAAGGCAGGAGCAGGGGCCTGACTTTGGAGCTGATGACTGTACCAGCACTTGTTCTGTGCGAAGGCGGAATTTTAAAACATTTATGTTGGCTGAGTTGGAGCTGGGCTACACTACACTCGTTGGAGGAATGAAACGATCTTGTCTGGTGTTCGCCTTCCTTTGTTCTTTCACTCAGACATTAAAAATACAGCAGGCTAAAAGGAGAAAATAAATTTCAAAGATCCTGCTAGATGTCAGGTGCACAGAGAAGGCGAGATGTGGGGTGAGTTTGTTAAACAGATAAAACAGGTAAGGTAGGAGATAGGCAATAGATTCTTTGGAGACCGAGACGTAACGCTGTCTCGGCTCCTCACAGGCTCCTTGGGGGATTTCTGTTGCGCAGGTCAGTGCACCTGCTGTCCTGTTTCCTGGGTTGGGGCTTTTACACAGTATTCTAGAACATTCTCATAAAACTGCTCGTCTTGGTGAATTTGGCTCAGCGAAGCTGCTTGTTTCCCAAAGTGATGTGGCTCAGATAGCTAAAAACAATAAACTTGTTTATTGACGCATAGTGTAAAGGCATAAAAGAATTTTCTGTAGATCACAAACATGTGCCTTTCTATCTGTGAATTCTGTACGTACTTGTTCACCCCTGACTATGGTTGGCCCTCCGCGCTCATGGACTCCGCACTGTAGATGCATCAAACATGAATCAGAAATCCCCACTATGTACTTGGGCCTGTGATGGCGGCATCTGGACTGAACATGTACAGACTTTTTTTTCTTGGCCTTCATTTCCCTAAACCATATAGAATAGCAAACATTTACGTAGCATTTATATTGTATTAAATATCGTAAGTCATCTAGAGAAGACAAAGCTATAGGAGGATGTGTAGGTTACATGCAAACACACCATTTTCTATAAGGATCCATGAATTTTAGTGTCCATCTGAGTCCTGGAACCAATCCCCTGTGGATTCTGAGGGTGACTGAGACTCATGTGACCCCCAGTTGCGTCAATGAACAGAATATAGCTCAGACATATTGTATACGGGGGACCAAGATGATTTCTTTTGAATTCTCTTGCCATTGTAAATCAGGTTCTCACATACTTTGAAAATGGCTGTAATAACAATGATAGGACCAAATAATTTATCTTCCAGATTTCCAATTTATCTTCCAGACTTTCCTTTGAAAAGGAAAGAGTACAAGGGGCATTTTTGGATTTGTCCCAGGAAGCTAGGATTTATGTTCACCCAACTAATAACAGCAGGACAGACAGGGCTGTGTACTTGATCCTCTGTTTGCCGCTGTCCTGCCTCAACCCTCTTCTGCCCCTGTCCCTGCTGTGTGCTCTGGAAGATGTGGACTCCGTCCGTCCGTGCCCTGTATCTCCATGAGTCCTCGCTCTATGGATTCATCCAGTGGGAGGGCTCAGGGGTGATCAGAGGGCAGGAGGAAGGATAAACAGAGTTTTTCTTCCCACCTAACTCTGTACATGGAGCAGCCTCTTGGCCAGTGGCTTCCTGTCTCCAGGGCTACAGCTCCTGCCAGGGTGGCCTTCCTCCAAGTTCCAGTCCTCTCGACACCCAGTAGTATGATTCTTCTCCTCGTCTCTTTAGTGCCGGGGCGTGGAGCGTTTTTGCTCTATCGCTAGTCTCCAGGTGCCTCAACATCGCTCACTGTTTCTTACAAGCTTGTCTACATCTCTATGAGCAGTTCTTTCATTCCAGATTCTTTATTTGAACACTTGGAGTTAATCTCTTTCCTGCCAGGATCTTAGCAGATACAATGGCTTGCTATGAGCTACTGCTTACCCCAACTTCTCACGGTGTCCTTACGACAGTACATGAAGTATTGACTATTGTCGCCACTTTATAGATGAGAAAAATGAGGATGCAGAGGTTTAGTCATTTTTCAAGGAGCACATGTAGAAAGTGGTACAAAGAGGTCTTACAGGAATGTCAGACTCTAGGGATAGTGAGATGGGTCTTGTTCAAAATGGTACTCAAACTAATGTCTCAGGAAACGTACTGAGCAGGGAACATCCCAAGCAGCCCCTGAGCTCTACTGTGCAAAACCTTCAGCTGGTAGAAGAGACTCAGGTGGGCAAAAGACTCAGGTTGTCTTCTTTAGACAGATAAAGCGTTGATGGTCTACACTGTTTTCTTTTTGAGTTGCTGCTTTAATACTGTAAAGCAGTAAGGTCCTCAGATAAAGCAATGACATCATCTAGGAACTTGTTAAAAATGCCAACTCCCAGGCTCATCCCAGACCTACTAGATGAAATTATCAGTGGTGGGGCCCCCAAATGGTGTTTTAGCCATTGCCTACACTGCCACCACCATGGGGTGCTGATGCCCTTGCTCTTGGTCTCCTGCAGCTCCCTGCCTGAAATCTTGCACTGTCTGAGTATCAGGGCTCCTGGGGATTTCCCAAATTCTTTCTTTGTCTAATGAAATTGAGAATAAGTGAGAAGATGACATGAAAACGCCAGGTCCCCTGCCTCCCCACTTTCCCATGGGCTCCCTCTGTGTTTGTGCAGCTGTTAAAATCATGGAAGCAGTTGTTCATGAATATAAAACACTATAGACTAATAGAAGTAGATATTTATTCAACAAATCCTAGTGGGGCCCCCAAATCTAGAAGGAAGAGGCCTTGGTCAATACAGATCTCATGGAAGACTTATGATTGACTTTCTCCCTCCAAACTGAGAAGTGTTACAGTAAAGGTGATAGGGACATTCCCAAGACCATAGCTAAGTGGGAGTCATTACTTGGAGATAAGTCACAGTAACTACAATAAGGGAGAAGCAAAAGAAGTTTATTAAAAGATATTTCAGTCAAGTTTCCATTAAAAAACAGATCTATAGTAAGAGGTTTATTGCAAGGAATTGGCCTACATGATGGAGAAGCTGGCAGGGAATCCTAAGTCCATAGAATAGGCCATCAGGAAAACAGACTGGACTCTATGGAATGGACCAAAGTTGCTGCCCAGAATTTCTTCTCCTCTGAAGAGCCTCTGTTCTCTTATAGTCACCCACCTGATTGGATCAGGCCCACCAGATAATCCAAGATGATCCCCCTTTATTTAAAGTCAACCGATGAGGAACTGTTACTCCCTCTACAAATTATGCTCACAGTACCATTAGAAGAGTATTTAAATAACTGGAAACTACAGCTTGGTCAAGTTGACACATGTAAATGACCATCACAGAAGGACACTGGATAGTTTCAAGAAGCAAGAAAAAAAATCACACGGAAAGTATCAAGGATTGTTCTGGAAGCTCAAGGAGTAGAAGCACGTGGAATGTTTGTATTTAAGAACTACAGTTGCAACCAGTGCTGACCTCATGGCATCTTTGCTCAAAGTCACAATTTTTGAATTTACGAGCTGCCTTCAGTTCAGTTCCCCAGATCAAAGGCTCTTCTTCACTGTCCCCTCTCACACAGTGAGAGCACTGGGTTCTAGCAACGCTGACCCAGTTACTGATTTCCCTGTTCTGCAGCACATATACAGAGGAGTTTCAGGTTTGCTCACTGATGTTCCTATGGACAAAGGATGCTCTGAAGCCCAAGATGTTTCTCAATGTTTTTTTTTTGTCCTTAGACATTATCTCACTGTGTGTGAACAGTTTGAAAGTATGTTCAAAAGTTGCTCAAACTGCAAAGGTCTGGTTATACTATCACTGTAAGAGTTGACTATATTAATTTCTGCTCACATTCAGTGTTAGATTTTGCTTTATAGAAACTTTTACATTTAATTTTTTTCTTTTACAATATTCACAAAATTAAAACTCCAAGTCCTCTTGAAGAGGTTATTTTCCATGAAGTCACTCTCTCATTCCCTCCCTATTCCCTTTTTCCAAGTCATTCCTATAGGAAACCATTTTTATTCATTTCTAGTTTATCTTTTCAAAAGTACTATGTGTGTTCTTCTCATCTTTCTTAAACAATAGGTAGCACATGATATAAATTCATTTTAAAAATCATGATAACAATACATACAACTGACTACCTTAACTGTTCTCAGTGTCCAGTTCAGAAGTATGAAGTGCAGACATTATTGTACAACAGGGCTCTAGAACTTTTTCATCTGGCCAGACTAAGACACTATGCTCATTCAGAAACACCACTCGCTTTCCTTCCCCTCCTTTCCAGTCCCTGGCAGCCATCATACAGTGTTTCTATGCATTTGAACTTTAGATACCTTGTGTAAGCAGAATCACACGGTATTTCTCTTGTTGTAATGGACCTCTTTTGCTCAACATAATGGCCTCAATATTATAGACACATGTGTGCATCTTGTTACTTAACAAAATTGCTGGAAGTCCCTTCAGATTAGTTAGAAGAGATCTCTCATATTTTTTGTGGCTGCATAGTACTCCTTTGTATAGTTACGTGATAATTCCTTCAACCACTGCTCAGTGGATGGGCATTTAAGTTGTCTGAAATGTTTTACTGTGACCAAAAAAAATAATGTCACAGTGAATAACTTGTTTTGTTTTTTCCTGAGTAAATTCCTGTAAGTGGGATTGCTGTGGCAAAAAATAGAGGCCTATGGAGTTTAGCTAAATAATGTCCATTTCCCTCCCTGGGAGTCACACCTTCTTACCTACCCTCCAGCATCTCCAGTGCAGTGTATGGATACGTTTTTGATGTTTTGCCAAAGTGGTAGACAAGACACAGTATCCAGATCAAGTTCATTCAAAATTAGAATTTTTTTAATTGTGGGTTCAACTGAGTATCTTTTCACATGTTTAAAGGCCATGTGCATATCTTTTCTTGTGAAAAATAAAATAGATTTACTATTTTTGAGGTTTTCATCTTTATTCGTCCTCCGTGTTTAGAGAAGGGGCTATACTCTTGACAACTATAAACAGACAATAACACAAAGCAGTAGGTATTTATTTTTTTGGTCCAGTATCCAATCTTTCCCCTCCTCAGAGCATTATTAGCTTGTGTGTAGGGAAGGTGCCATTGTGGACAGTGAATGGGTCAAATCCAGCTTCCCCTGCCCCAGCCATGACAGCAGTGATCACACAGAGGCCTAGGCAGCCAGGCCCTCCCTGGACTCTGAAACTTGAAGAGATGACTCTAAACTCAGGGAGTTCATGGGTGCTAGAAGCCCTGCTGGTGGGCGAGCTGCTCCATCAACTCTGCCGGGAAGCTCTGCCGTGGTTCTGACATTGCAGGGTTCCTGCTGGCTCTGGTTGAAGCTCAAATCTCAACAAACTTCCAGAAAACTTCTCTCCTAAATTAATTTTTGTTGCTTATTCTTTTTATTTTAAAGCTTTTTCATTTACTTTACTTAGTTGTTCATCCTGGTTGTTCCTCCCCACCAGCCCCCAACCCTCTGCAATCCCAGGACACAAACCCGGGTCCCTGGGGTGAATGGGACTCCACCAGGGCGTGCCTGTTGCTGACTTAATAATCCAGATGCATTCTTTCACTTGAAAGTGATTATTGAGTTCCTGTAAATGTAGTGTCCTCGGCATGAGGAATACAGCTGCAGAATGGAAGGACACCTGTCTTCCTGCAGTTTGCAGTGTAGTAAGGAAGGCAAACAATGTCAAAGAGTAATAAGGAGTATAGATGGATTGTTGGAAGGTGGCAAGTGGAAAAAAGATACAGAGAAAAGGAAAAGGAAGTGGGGGCACATGAGTAGTGATTTTAAATAAGGTGGCTGGGACAGACAGCTCTGAGAAGTTGACAGCTGAGTTAAGACTTACAGGAGCTGAGGATACCGGCCCGACAGGACAGTGGGGAGAAGAAGGTTCCAGGCGTAGGGAACAGAAAGGCAGTGGGGCTGAGGCAGGGAGTCTCTGGTAGATGTGCGTTCACCAATGTGCTTAGAGAAGAAGCACGTGGCGAGAAGGGTAAGATGCTGGAGGTAAGGCGGAGCAGCAGCCAGCTGTCCGGGGACGTGCAGATCCTTCAAAGACTTGAGACTGATCCCTGGAAGCCGGGGAAGGGCTCTGAGCAGAGGAGTGGCACATGAGACTTCTTTAAACACAATATAAACGTATTTGAAAGCTTCTCCAGTCTGATCTAACATCATCTTATATGCTCTCAGTGGTGCATGTGCGATTCTTGGGGAGCTGGCTAGATCACCAACTAAAGATTTAACTTTTATGCCACAGACTAGAAATTCTATTGAATTCAATGAAGGGGACACCCCTGAGAGTGGTTGGCCTTCCACCTCTCCTCACAGTAACAGGCAGAGTAGAAATATGATTAAAATGATCAGATGCAGAAATGGGGAGTTTGGGTCCAGTGGGGCAATCAGATCCCTAAAAGGCCAAAAAAAAAAAAAAAGTACAGAAGACCACTTGTCATAAAAGCCACAAGAAAGGATAAATAAGAGTGAGAGAGGACATTGGAAGAGTGGGGGAATCTTGGGTGGTCTCTTTCTCTCAAGGAGGAGAAAGAGTTAGCTATGAAAAGGGTGGAGTGGGGAGGGGATCCTATGGAGCAGAACCTCATGGATCCAGGCCCTGGGGCAGGTATGTGTGGGCTGCCTGGGAGAAAGGGAGAGACCACTCCCCCGCTCCTCTCCCATTTCCCATTTCACGGGCATCTGCATGTGCTGCCTGAGCTGCAGTTCAGCTGTTTTGTTCTTTGGGGTAAAACATGGAGCCACTTCTTAATTGCTCTATATTTAGCTTTGTTTAAAAATCTATAATTTAAAAACCACCAAGGGCTGGGCTGGTAATTCAGCTTCCATGGTCCATTTACTCTTTGGCCTGGGCTGCTGAGCCAGCCCACCAAAGCGACAGTGTGTGCCAGTCACGATGGAAGTGTTTATTAGCAGAACATCTGCTCCCCGAGAGCTGGCCTGGCTCTAGAAGCCAAACCCCAGAGTTAATTCCAGGGCCCCTTGGTTTAGTTTTCTGCAAAGAGGGAGGTGGACAGAGACAGCGGAAGAGCTGCGGCCGAGTGGAGGGGAGTGGTGGGCAGGACAGCGTCACAGGTCCTGGGTCATTCAGGGCTGGACTGTGCTCCTCCAAGCCACATTGCTCCTCTTTCTGGGGCTTGGTTTCCTCGTGTGTCATATAGATGGGATGAAATCAGGGCCTTACTTCTATGAGGGTTTCTTATTTACCCTTCGAGTATCATCAGTACTTTCTTGTAGGATCAGTTGACAATTCTGTTTGGTCTAGCAGTTCTACCTGGAAGAATCTTCTAGAAGCATTTGCACATTTTTGCACAGACGTACACACAAGGAGAGTTATATCAGCACTGTTTGTGATAACGAAGGATTGGAAACACCTTCACACCCACCGGCTATGTAAAATATGGTGCATCTTCACAGAGAAATACTATGCGGTCCCGGGAACAGTGACACAGATCTCTACACATGGTTAAGACAGGAGGCCTAAAATATGCTGTTATGAAAAATAGCAAAATGCTGTGTGCATCTCTGTTTTTGTTTTTGTTTTTTTTTTAAAGGTGATGATCTAATAGTCTTGCATATGCATATTGTATTTCAGGAAAGAGAGATGAGAGGCTAGTAAGAGTGATCATCTTGGGAGCCTGCGGACCAAGAGGGAGCTATGTTGCCTTTTCCCACATCCCACTATTTTCCCACAGGTGTGATTAGGAGATGGTTAAATGCCTACAGAATGAGATATTTAGCCTAAGTGAGGGAAACCGACTGGGTGTGGAAAACAGGGAGCAGTGGAGACACTGGTAAACTGAAGCACTGGAAGGACCAGCTGTCACTCAGCCCCACTCCACTGTGGCCAGGGGGAAGGGGACCAGTGTGCCGGAACAGACTTCACAGGGCAAGTGAAATTCTCCTTTGAATGTGAACTCTTCTGTTGCTTAAGGGTTGGCAACTGATGAAAACTATTATAGACAAAACAGTATGGGTCAAAAAATTCCAAGGCCAGGGTTTGTCCCTGACACCCAGTTGTGACAGCTGTGTTCGGTGATGTGTTTCCATTTCCTTTCAGCTTTCTTGATCCTCAGGCCGGGACCCTTGCAGCCATTGCATATATGTTTGCACACACACAAGGGGTCTTTCCCAAGATGGAGCAGATGACTTGGCAAATGGCAGCACAGTGATGACTCTGTACCAGCCACCATGGTAACTGCAAAAGTCCCTGCCTTTTAATAAGCACAGGCTGTGTGCACCCTGGTGGAGGAGCATTCGGGTCCATCACCTCTGAAGGATGCAGGCCCTATATGCCTGGGTTCGAGTCCCAGGTCTGGGTGGGGAAACAAACAGTGTCCATAGCTAAATGAAAAATAAAAAGAGGATGCTTCTTCCTCCTCTCTCTTTCTGCCTGCCTGCCTACTCACCTTCATTCGCATTGCACCTTTCCTTTAAAAAAAAAAAGAAAAGCATAGGCTACTTGATTTGAGGTCAACCTTGGTTTCCTCATCTATGAAATGGGAACAGTCAACATCTTGTCCTGACCTTGGTTGTGGGGGCCAGTACAGAGCTAATGTGAGCATGACCCGAATACAGGTATGGGTATGGCATTGCTTCAGGGACACCAAGTGTGGGCAGCCATCCTTTTCAGTCCCATAGGGGATGTTGGGTGAGGCCCAAATCACACACATCCAGACTTCACTACCCTCCCAGCAATCTCACCCACCCTCACTGGACAGATAGACACACACCTGTGTTCAACACAAATCCCCCGAGCATACTAGAAGCGCTGTTGATGAAGAGCTGTGTTTAAAGCGGTTATTGTCTTCCACCCGTGAAATGACCTGACACAGGAAAAAAAAAAAAAACATTCAGCACAGAGCAGCGGGGAAAATTTCTTAGGTGGTCCCCGCTTCTGCCAAAGTAATATAATGACTTTTATTGTCTCCATTTATACAACAGTGAGTAAATAAGCGTTTCCTTTCATGTGGTTCAAGTCCTCAGCTGCACAAGAAAGATGTTAGAATCGAACAGGCGATAAATAATGTATTAAAAAGCAATTATTTATTTCCTTTCCTCTAATGGCCAGTAGCTGCCTGTTTCCCCTTGAATGGATCTGTTTCCTCGACGAGAGCTCTCAGAAAATAATCATAACAATGCAGCCTGCCTTTCCACCTAAGAAGACAGATGAAGGGGGTGCTGTACCAGGCTGGCAGGGTAGTGCCGGTCAGTGCAGTGCAGGGAGGCGATTATTCACATAAGACTCCCTGGGACAATCAGAAGCCTCAAAGACACACTTGAAAGGTGATGGGAAGGGTGGCATGCAGCAGCGGGGCGAGGGAGACCACTGCAGAGGGTTCCCGATTATGGGCCTGGTGCAGGTCTGAGGAGAGGGATTGTATAAAACAATCCAATGCAAATCAGCGCCTGAGCCTGAAAGCCCCCTGTGCAGCCTGATTGAGATGCTTCTGTACTTCAGCAAAACCTGGAGGGGGAATGATGCTCCCTCTCACATCACTAATGAATTCGCAGCGGGCTCTCGGAGTCTCTCATCCCTGCCTGCCTCTCCTGGCTCCCGGTCCAGCCATCCTCAGGAGGATCAGAGCGGTAGCTGTTGTCGGTTGAGTGTCAGGTGCTGAGAACTTTCATGGTCCCTCTTTCCACCCTCAGATGAACCAAACCCATGAAGAAATCCAGATTTAGAAACAGAGGCAACCTCGGGATTTGAACCCAGGGCTGTCCATCGCCAATGCCTGAGTTCTTTCCACCGAGAAAACCTACTGGACTTCTCATGTGTAGGGGGAGAAAGTGTAGGCCTTAGCCTGGCATTTAAGGTTCCCCCTTTTCGTCTTTATTTCTGCCTACATCTCACCAGCTCAGACAGGCATCTTACCATTTCTGGAACATTCCTTGAACCACTTTGCAAGTAGCTTTTACCTGAGATCCTCTGCCTTCGTCTCTCTTCTCTTCTGCTCATGGTTTGTTTCAGTGTTTCCACTTTATTGGATATTAGAAAACATCAGATTGGCACCACTCATGGTCTGCTGCCTTTTTAATACTTTTTGCATCTTTTTATTTTATTTTTTGGTTAGTTGTTCACTCTGGCTGCGCTGCCAGGACTGTAAACCCAGAGGCAAGTGGTCTGTGCTCCTTCGGAGACGATTGACCTAACCACTGCTCTACCAGGGTCTGTCTGGTCTACTGCCTGTTTGATTGGAGAATTACCTGTTTCCTTCCCCTGCTGCTTCACCAGCTTGGGGCTGACTCATGACCTAGTACTGGTTCTGGGAACTCTGCCTTCCCCTCTTTATTGGGGGGTACCCTGCCTGGTTCTTGTTTTACCTCGTGGGGATCTGAACCTCCCCCCACCCGCTCCCCTGAGTACACAGAGTACATCTGTTTACCACTTAGCTCTTGCTCAGCTGCTGCACTTGACCTAGAAGACTTGGGCTAGTTCTAGCCCAGTTCTACTGTTTGTCAACTCCGTGACTTTTGCTCAGGGTCTCACCTCCCAGCCTCCTCCCTCCTCTCCCTTTCATGGCGACAACCTCTGTTCCGCTGACAGAGTCCTGGGGATGGGGGGTGAGGGGCAATGAGTTAATGAATTGAAAAGCAACAATGTTTGAAACTTGTGAAAATAAATTGTATTCTAAGTATTTGCATGTTTTGAATTTTCCTCCATCACATTTTGCCTTTTGAATGTCCCTAGGAAAAGGATGTAAGAGAAAGCATTTTCCCCCATTTTTATAGATGGGAAAGCAGGAACCTGTAAAAGCTGAGTGACTGACAAAAAGGAAACAAATAGAAACAGAGCCTCCAGAGAGCTTTGAACTTCTTGCCTTTTTTTTTTTTTTTTTTCACATGACAGGGGTTTTTGAACAATCCTTTTGCTCTTATTCTCAGAGAAATAATAATTTAACCACTCGAATTCAGCAAACTTTTAGTGAACACCTTTTTTATACCAGGAGGAGAGTCTAAGGTCAGGAATGACTCAGGGAGCATTAGCTCCAGTCCAAGAATGGGTCCACAGTAAGGGCTCAGTGGTGAGAGGCCTGGTGGAGTGGCAGTTAAGCCCTCACCTCTGAAGGAGCACAAGGCCCTGGGTTTTGTCTCGGGTGTGGGGGGAAAACAGCCAGTGTGAACAACTAGATGAAAACAAAATAAAAGTGCTTCTTCCTCCTCTCTCTTCCCGCCTGCCTGCCTACTTGCCTTCATCCCTGCACCTTTCCTTAAAAAATGAAGGAGGCAGGAGAGACGGTGGTTGGTGTGAGGGCCACCTGCACCCCTGTCCTGCACCACCAGCTGTATGGGCTACTCCGAACAAGCTGCCCTTTGTCTCTGTTTCCTTGTCTGTGTTTGAGTTCATTGACTTCCTGTGGCCTCATGCAGTTCTTTGGGCTGTTTTTTTGAATTTTCTTTAATTTCTGAGTTTCTTTATAATTGCCGCTTCGAATCCCTTCTCTGTTCAAAAGAAACAGTTGTCGATGTCTTCAAAATTGGTTTCTGATGAGGTATCATCCTGTGATACCATGATGCCTAAAGATTTCAAGTATACTGAGCTCTTTCCCCCTCCCCTGGGATGAATCAGTTTCCTTATCTGCTAAAGGGTATCTCTGAAGTCTTAGTACTCATGAATCGCTCTGAACAACATAACAATATAGCATCTATAATGTAGTATATATTGTATTATATATATAAATGTTATATTATAAGAGATATATTATATATAGCATATATAGTATGAGATAGGATATGTGATATATAGTATATATCACACACCATACATGTCATGATAAATGTTATAATATAATAAATACAATATTACATATAACATATATAATACTATAATATAACAATAGTATAATAAAGGGCTCTATAAATACTACTGGTCATTTGCCCAACAAGTATTTGCTGTGTACTATGTCATAGGCATTTTGTAGGCACTGGGCACACAGCAGTGACCAAAACAAAGTCTTTGCCCTTAGGGGGCTTCTGGTCAGATAGGGAAGCAGACACTCAACACATACTTGAATATAAGCATGTTTAAGTTATTCAATGAGTTATTCCTAACCACTGTGATTTTTATGGATTATTACATTTTGCATTTGATTTTATTGGCAGAGACTGTGAACACTTCCTGGGTCACTGATTTTCGATTTCTACATAACCCAGCTTCTAAAGGTCCCACTTTTACAACAATGTTTCTTGGCCAATTGCTCCTTGGAAAGCGATGGTCCAGGTGATGACAATTTTACTGTAACCTAGCACTAAAACTGATTTGGGTTTTAGACACTAAGTAGCATAACCTTGGGGTTTGCTTGAATTAGGGCTTGCAAACTCGAGTTTGCGGAAGTCCAGTGGGGTAAATAAGACGTGGCGGCTGGCTGGACTGAGGACCAGGAGATGGGTGTCACAGGGAGAAGTGGATCCCATGTGGCCAGATTTCCTGATATTTTTTTAAACAAAGATGACCCAGAAGTTTTGTACGAAATTTCTGATTTTTGTTAAGTGGCAACAAATTTAACTTTAAAAATAAAAATGTTGAGCTGGGCTGAATGTGGATTAAACAAAACTCTTTTCTAAGCCAAGTTCAGTTTGAGAACAACCCATGTGCAAAAAAAAAAATCTTGGTTTCTATCATCGTGTGTAATTTTCAGCTTTGCCGAAACTGCCCTGCCTTTTGAAGACGGTGCCATTTCTTTCTTTGGTCTGTCTTTCCCAGCATCCTCTGTGGCTGCAGTCCTTGGAATGGGATTTCTGTGCTTTCCTGGAGGGCCTGGAAAGCTCGGATCATCCTCTCCGTGACAGCCTGTTTCTGGATGGGCCTGGGAGGCCATCTGAAGGTGCAGAAGTCACCTGCTCTCCCAACCTGGATGGTCACAGGCTCTCTGTGCTTTCCATCCTTGTGAGGGTGTTTGTTTTCTTTGCATATGAATGTTCCTCTGTAGAATGCTTAAATCCAAGAGGGAGCAAGTGCGGTGAGCAGGAAGAACATAGAGACACATTCATAGTTTCTCTGGCCTAATACTGATGAAATCAGAACCCCTTTGCCTCCTCTGTTTTACCCCAGACATTCAAGAGACTTTGGCTCTTGGTTTTGCGAAAGGGTGCAGGATTAGAGTCAACTGTCCCAGAATAGCATCAGCTGCACCACTGAGCTGGGCGCAGTTCTGCACCAATGGTGAGTGACTGGCAGAGAAGTTGGGGCCAGGACTGTATGTGAGAGTAAGTCTTTATTCCTGATTTCTCAGAGCCAACCAAGGCAGCTTTGAATCCTAACAAGCTTTCCAGGGTTTTGGACTCCGGCCTTCAGTAAGTGGAATTCAGAGGTGATGAATTTGAACTTTTGGTGCCCACATTTTGAAGGAGGCCTTCAAGCAAACTCACAAAGCATCACTGCTTTTCAAGAGAGGCTCTGAAAATTAAAAGTCCATCAGCATCACTTGGAGAACTGTATTTTTTCTTTTCTTCTACAAATGTTTTTTTATTGCAGTATCTATGATTTTACACATAAACTCATATGTGTAGGTTCCCCATACGTGCAGTTTCCCTATTCCTAAGATATGTCATCACACTCTGCCCTCCACCAGACCACCAAGGGTTGTTCACCACTGTCCAATGGGCTCTGCCACCACATGCTCCGCTCGCCCTGTCTCATTTCCTATTGGTGACCTCAGTTCTATTTGAAAAAGTGTCCAAGGGGCCTGGAGAGCTTTAAAGCACAGATGACTGACCCCCTTTTCAAATTTTGATTCAGAAGGTCTAGGACAAGACTCAGGAAACTTGAATTTCTGGCAGGTTCCCAGGTGATGTTTACATTACTAGGACCAACCTTTCAGAACCACTGTTCTAAGGAATTGGTAAATAGGTATCTAAAAAAAATTTTTTAAATACTTGCCCTTAAAATATCAATTGCTCCTGCTGTGCCTTGGCGCTGCAGTGGTTTGGTCAGCTGCCTTCAGTGAACATCATCCACGTATATCCCAGGGCTGCCAGTCCTAGTGAATCTCAGTTCAGGACCCAGTCCTGGCTTCTAGCCCTGACCCTCTGTCACCATGTCATCTCTAGGGCGAGACACTCATCTTCTCTCAGTTTTCCCAACTGGAGGCGGAACATGATCACCCCAGGCCTGCTTCCCTCCCGGGGTCCTGAGGAGCTGCCAGGGACCTTGGGTGTACACATACTGGTGCCCTGCAGTAGGGACTTACTGAGAGAGGGGGCCTTGGGGGTTTGTTTCCTAGTCTGCTCTCAGTTTCGACTCTGGGGAGGCCTGGGCTGTCAGACTGTTGGATTTGATCTCAGAATTGGAACTCAAAAGGTTCATCTTTGTGAAGAATTCATCCTTTTTGAAAGAAAACATGGTCATTTCCTCAGTCTCCAAGAACTCCTCCCAGCTTGAGAAACGAATTCACTTACTGTAGTAAGTGAAACCTTGAGGATGTTCTTAACATACTGCTTTCCTGTGAATGGTGGGGACTAGTTTTGAAGATTTTATATATATATATACATATATATACACACACATATACATATCTATATATGTACACATATATCATATATATGTGTATATATATTTAAAGATTGTTGACTTGAAAAATAATTTAGCATCAAGGAAGCACTCAAATAGGCCATTAATTAATATCAGCAGATGTTAAATCACGGAGACCAGCATGAAGTCTTCAAAATGGTCAGGACATAACCGACTGAGCCCCACCTCACACCTTCTTCCCCAGCACCGTGGATAGAAACACTCCCATCATCATTTCTTGATTTCTTTTCTGATTATTAA
Source organism: Solenodon paradoxus (assembly GCA_004363575.1). Lineage (NCBI taxonomy): Eukaryota > Metazoa > Chordata > Mammalia > Eulipotyphla > Solenodontidae > Solenodon > Solenodon paradoxus. The sequence goes on from RJWH01002320.1 coordinate 144,684, forward strand.
CAGAAATGTCCTTTCTCTGGTGGCCCAGGCCATATACATGCTGGGCAAAATTAGAAGACAGTTTTCACATTGCCAAGGCCTTTCTGCTGTATCAGACCTAACGGCTGGGCCGAGTTGGCAGTTGGCTGTCTGGCAATCTGACAACGGACTTCAAAGAGAACAGTGGAAACGAGGATGGCACCTTGTCTGTGAAGTAAGCCGAATGACCCACCTTCCTCGCTCTTAAGCACAAAGTTCCAGGACCATCCCAAAAAGACTAGAGAGAATTTCTGATGCAATTGTGAGCTTTCATCCAGTGTAGCCCTAGCTGGCCAATTGCTTTCAATTCTAGTGAGTTTCTGCTAGAAGCCATCTATTTAAAAAACAAACAAACCAAAAAAAATCTATAGACAGATTGATTATAAGTATAATGGCATCCTTCAACTCACAGCTGCAGAATGGATCATTTAATTAAAGCAAAAGGGTAAAGAATGTGAAGTGATCCCTGCTTTGTGTCCCGCTGCCACCAACAGTCCCACATGGACAGCGTTAGTCATTCCTTTCATCAAAGATGAGTAGTAGGACATTGCATGTTCAGGATGAACCCAAGACTTCTGCAGGGACTGGAAGGGATGTGGAGGCAGAAAGAATGGAGCTGGGATCCCAGGATCGTGGCCTGTCCCAACCAGAGTAATGTTTATAGGTGATCAGGCCCAACTTTACTTTGCAGAGGGAGAATCTGAAGCACAAAAGAGGGAAGGAAATAGTCACTTGGGTTTTAGTAAAAAGAATCATGGAACTAAAACTCAAAGCTAGAAGCGCCTTGAGGTCACCTAGCCAATCTTCCCATTCTGTAGGAATCCATCAGGTGATAGAATCCCTCTGAACAGGGTATTCCCCAAGTTCAAGAGCATCTCATCTCCTTTTCTGATAACTGGGAGCGTTAGAAAATCTTTCTCTGTTATTTCTGTTTTCCCTTGACTTCCTAATTCTATCCTTGGGAGTGTGTGAATAAATCCCGGTCTTTCCTTTCATTGGCATTGCTGTGGATATTTGAAGTTATCTATCATGTTTTCTATACACCCTGTTTCTTCCCTAGGACAAGCATCCATCTGCCCCCTTAGATTCACTGTCCAGTTTTCTTACTGCCCAATTGCTCTCCTCACATGTATCTCTCTCCCTCTCAAAAGTCTCATACTAAAGGCAACCTTCCTGTAGCCTAATTAACATGATTATGTCCTTGGTTCTAATGACTTCATGTCTATTCATTCCCCCTAATGTCACAATAAATTCAGAATAAATCACTGAGGGCTCCTTTGATTGAAAATGATGGAAGTTCAATTCTAACCAGCTGAAATAAAAATGGGCATTTAGTAACTCACAGAATTGCAAAATCAGTGGTAGAAACTCAGATATGGCTAGATCCAGGGGTTCAGGCACCATCAGTCCGAAGTAGGTAACTCTGTAGGTATTTGCTCAACTTTTTTTGTTGCTTTTTTAAGGACAAGTTGCAGGCAGGAATGAAGGTGAGCTGAGGCAGTCAGGCAGGCAGGGAGAGGAGGGAGAAGCATTTGTATTTATTTTATTTTTTTCATCTTGGTGGTTCCCAGTGGCCCTGGGACATGAACCCAGGGCCTTGGGATGTATGTGGACTGTGCCCAACCTCTACTTCCCCAGGAAGCACCTGTTCAACTTCCCAGTTGTTGACTGTTCTCAGACAAGAGAAATGCCAGCCATGCTGTTCAAGGTGTTACAACAAAATTCCACAGGCTGGGTTGCTTGTAAATAACTTAGTTTCTCACAATTTCAGAGGTTGGAAGTCTGAGATTAAAGCGCCAGCATCATAGGGAGGGGTCCTTCCACCTCACACATCTGTGTCTTCATGTGGTGGACAGTGTGAGGGATCTCTCTGGAACCTCTTTGAGAAGACACTAATCCTATTTATGTGGGCTCCCTCTCATGGTGTAAGTACTTCCCAAATCTTCACACCTGAAAGCCATCATCTGAGACGGTAGGATTCCCACCTATGCATTTAGGGAGAAAACATTCTGACCATAGCTCATGCCAAGCTTCCATGTCCCACGTTCCAAGCACAAGGGAATAAATGAGAGCAGCCTTTGTATGAGTTTGCTAGAGCCTATAACCAAGTCCCAACATCTGAGTGGCTCTGACGACAGAAATCATCTCCCAGTTCTGGAGCTAGAAGTCTGAGATCAAAGTGTCACCATGGTTGGTGGCATTGGAGGGCTGTGAGGAGGTGTCTGTTTCATGTCTCTCTCCTAGCATCTAGTGATTGCTGGAAATCCTTGGTGCCCTGCAGTTTGTCAAAGCATCACCCCTATCTCCTCATCTTCACATGGCATTCTGTGTGTGTGTGTGTGTGTGTGTATGTGTGTGTGTGTGTGTGTGTGTGTGTGTGTGTGTGTCCAAAGTTCCTTTTTTCATAAGGATGCCAGCCATATTGGGTGGGGGGTCCCTCTTACTCTGGATGACCCCATCTTAACTAATCACATCGACAATGACCCTCTGCCCAAATAAGGTCACAATCTGTGGGATCGGGAATTAGGACTTCAATGTAAGAGTTTGGGGGAGAACACGGTTCAACTCTTAATAGCCTCTTCTATCACAGTACTAGCAAAACCCTTAAGGCTCCGTTTCCTGGGCTCTCATGAATCACATACCCATCCCTGAATTGATCACTGTGATGCCAGGGCAGACACACTTTCGTGAAGCCAATACAGCCTACAGGGACTGGCTGTGGGGATGTGTTGGTCCCAGAGGGGATAATGAGGGTGGCGTTTGGAGAGGCAGCATGGGCGGAAGTGGGATGCAACCCCGCAAGGCGGCTCCCTCGACCCAGGACCCTGGGCCACAGCTGAGACTCAGAAATCGGCAACTTGGGGGACTGACTCAGTCACTGAAGAGGAATCACCTGGGTACTGGTGCGCATCAGAAAGGCAGGCTGAGTGCCCCAGCGGCTTTTGGTTCTTCGGTTCTTCGGAGGTTTCATGGAAGCCGCCTCTGCTCTTGGAACGCTGTGTGTTTTGCATTTGTTTCTTTTCATATGGGAAGATGAAAACAATAGCTTCTGGTTATCATCCCACCTATTATTGATTAAAATCCTTGCCTGAAGACTTTCCGTCTCACTTTTCAGCGAGGCGTGATTTACTTTTCTTTTTACTCCCGGTAACGTGATTAATGCTGACCCTGGAAGTCCAGATGAGATGGAGTGTGGTGTCAGGTACGATCTGTCAGCTTGGAAGTATAGATTATTTTATGTTTCTCGAACTTTGTGGCCAAGGGAACACAGCTCTTGATTGTTAAATCCATCCACACTTTCCCTTGGGCTAGGAAATGCCAGAAACATTAAATAGCCCACTTAATACATAACCTCATTCTGTATGCTTGACTATTTTGTTTTTAATTTTTCTTCCCTTTCCCGGCTGCTCACATGAAATGGGATCAAAGAAAAAAATTATCCTCACTGGATTTTGTTAAAATATTAATAGGTTAGGGTTGACTGGCTAAATTGAATATCTTTGCTGATCTCACTCGCATGTTTAACTTGTGCTTAGGAAAATATGTTTCCTAGGTGATAACCTTTTATGTACCAGCCTGACTTCATTGAAATGCATAGAGATAAAAATATGTCACGCTCAGCGGCTGTGCTATTCTTGTGTGGCACTGTGATTATTCAGATGGTAATTGACCCCCACCTGTAGACAGCTCCGATTCTGTAGTCAATCATTTCATTTGATGTTAAAATATGTGAAAGTACAATTATATAATTTACATTACAAATCATGCTGAATGCCAGGGGTCTCTGAACTGCTGACAAATGCAAAGAAACCAGGGGTTGGGGGAGAGAACCTTGGTCAATAAATGAAGTGAATTACACCCGGCAAAAGGTTCAACTTCTCTTATGTGTGTCCATAACAAGAGCTTTTGTGCCTGTGTCACTGAGGAGTCGCTCTGGCCTTCTCTCTGCACCGCAGATGTCAGTGTTTCAGACTCCTTTCTATGGCTGTTTCCCTCTTTTCTAGCAAAGAATTGCTCTACCCATTAGGTAAAGAAGTGAAGGCTTGTCCAGGAAAAGGGGAAAGCAGATCTATTAAAGGGAAGCTGACACAGGCTTGGGAGTTTACAGTAGCTATTTAATAGGTGCGCAATGCAGCCCAGGCATGCCGGGGAGATTCATAAAATCCATGGGTAAATTTCCCCACTCCCGAGCTTGATCTTAACCCTCAAACTGTATTAGGAGTCATAACTATCATTTATCTAGTATTTAACATGTGCCTTGCCCTGGGTTAAACACTTCAGATATATTATCTAGATAACACAACACAATAACATGAGGTGGGTATTGGGGTGCAGGGAAAAGGTCCCCTACACTTCTCTGAGTTCTTCTGGGCTGGCAAATAATCAAGTAAGCATCAGAGCAATAGAAAAATAAAACAAAACAAAAAAGCTCAGTAATAGCATGTATGCTTTCTGTATACACGGGAGAAACTCAGTAGGACTGAGTAACTCAACACATGGTCTCAGGCGCCATCTTGAATACCTTCAGCTAGAGACAAAGGATTTCCTGGGAGGAGGGAAAGTCGGCCAAATGAGGTCACCAGCCAAGCAGGGCATGACTCAGTTATGCAGACTTATCTTCTGCTTTCTCTGTTCCTAAATTAAAGAGATTAGGTGTCCCCAGTATGTCTTTACCAAGATTTTTTTCTTTATAGATATAAATGTCTTTTACAAAATGACAACCTCCATCCAGCCTTCAGAGCCCCTCCTATGAAATCTTACTTTTGCTAAAAAAAAAAAGAGACATATTTCTGAAGTGGTAATTTTTGCTTCTCAACCTGCTATCAGCCTGAATCACCCTTTTCAAATGAAGAACAGGCACAGCGGGTCAATGGTCTTGCCCATGACCATGTAGTTAGAGGACAGAGAGTCAATGACGGCTGTGCCCATGTTGATCTTCTGTGTCAGGCACCAGAGGGGTACACTTGCAGTGACCACACAGGACCAGGAGGTGCACAGGACACTGTCTCTGCCTCAGTGAGGCTGATGGGACAGCCCAGGAGTGGGGGTCGGCTTGGGAATCCATGCTAAGGGTGTCCCCACTAGGGAGCTCAAGAGGCACCGATGAGTGTAGACAGCCCACTCCAGTCCAGCTCTAGGACCTGATGATGAGTGAGACTTCGAGAGCTCTTGCAGCCCAGGGAAGGGGCATGCTTGTTTCTCCTATGTGTGATAACACTTCCTGTATCTGAGTCATCTAAAGCCACACTCTTACTCTCTGTCACACTCCAAAGCAGCTGGACTGGGCAGTCCCTGGCACGTCTGGCTTCCAGAGCAGGGGAGTACTGGTTCGGGCACCTGAGAGAAAAGCTCCACTCCCCTCTACATGATTTTGGCATCTAAAACTCAGTTGGTTTCTGATGCGGACACCTGATTAACATATATGCTGGAAATCCTGCCCTGTTGGCTGAGACGTGCCAGTTTGCTGCCAGTGTCCCTTCCCTAGGCGTTAGCTGGCTTCTGAGAGACCCCCAACAGTCCTCCCAGCAGTCCTCTGGAAGAGTGCTTTTCAGAGTGTATCACCTGGAGAAGAAACCCGACACCAGACTGTCACCTTCATGGTTTTATACCCCATTTTCCTATATTCTTAATTACTTAGCATAATTAATAAGTGTATAGATTCAAATCCTTAATCTGCTATCCCTTAGCTATGAGACTCAGGAGAGGTTACCTTCTGTTTGCCTCATTTTCCTCACTTGTAAGTGAAGAAAACTATGGTACCTACTTCATAGCATTGCTAATAAGACAATTAAGAGGCAAAGTGCAAAGCACTTAGAACAATGCCTGACACATAGTAAATGTTTAAGTGGTAAATCAAATTTCCCTTTCTGAAGTAAAGATTGTTGTTTTCACCTGAGTGTCTATGCAAGCTAAAATATATTCAAGTTCTAATGAACTTTTAGAAAAAGCACACAACGACTCATGTCTTAAATTGTGCTTATGAACTCCCAATGGACTGGTGCTGCACCCTGGTGATGCAGGGGCTCCGGGGTCCAGGGCAGATGGTTCAAGAAAGAATTCTTGAGTGTTAGAGTGCAGTTTTATAAGTTTATTAGAGAAAATGGAGGCGACAGAAAGCAAAGCAGGAGACAGTCTCCTGGTCAGGGAGGGCTGCACTGTAGACTGGAGGCTGGTTGCATTTACACTCTTGGGAATTTATACTCTGGGGCCCCCTTTCTAGTGTCTGTAATTAGCAAGAGAATAGAACTCACAGGAAAGTTCAAAAGCAAAAGTATAAGGGGTTTGTGAAGTGACCTCTGGCTTTTTAGTGGTCCTGGCTCCTTGCTGCCTTGGGTAAAAAGTTAAGTTGGAATCTTCCCAGACGGTTAGAGGTCAGCTTTGACTTCTTTGGCCTCTAGTGCGCAGGAAAGGGTCTGTCTGATGACTCAGGCAGCATCCCATTCTGAACTGTCCCTGTATCACTGGGAATCCCCCAAAGAGCCAAGTTCTAACTGCATGACCTGGCCTTCAGCATCCCCAAGTCACCACATGTCTTATACACATGATAGTTTATGTACCTAAGGAAAGCAAAAGTGTACTTGGTTGTTAAGACATACATAAGTCTTAAGAGTCAAATGATCCAGATTTAAATCCTAGCACTGCACCATCTTGGCTGAGTAATATCAACTTGCTCATCTGTAAAATGGGGATTAGAGTTGAATCTACCTCATTCGAGAGATCAGTGAGTTAATTCATGCAATTACTGAGTCCAGGGCTTAGCCAAAATGAGCTAGATTAGTCATTGATATTTTGATTATATGTTTAAAAACATCATTAAGTCTGAGTAATGACCCAAAGCATGAAGCTGCCCTAGCTGTGAGATAAACAATGGAGGAGTTCAAGACCCCCACCCCCACCCCCACTGGAAACAACCTGCCCAGCAGGGAGCAGTGGGTGGGGAGCTGACCTGGGCAAGAGCTGGCCAGTTCTCCGCACAGTTACAAATCCCAGCAACAGAAGTTACTCTCTGCAAACAAGTCTGACACTAGCCAGGGAAATTTTCCCAGGCACCTTTTGGAGGTTCATTTTGAAAGTGAATTGAGACATTATCTTGAATTAAGGCAGCAATCCACCCTTTTGAGTTTCTGGTGTGGAGATGTTCAAATGGTGGCCACTGTTTGGACCCCTCCCTGCCTTGTCTTCCTCTTTTTAATTGGAAGCCCCTTAGAAGGGCAGTTTAATAAATTGGTTTTCATGAACATTTAGGCAACATGAATACAAACGAAATGTAAAATGATACCTTAGCTAATTTACAGGCAGTGGCTTTGGAGTTAAGTTTTTGCTTCTGGTGTCAGTTTATTTATGTGGAAGTAGAATTGGAATAGGATTTCAAACTAAAATGTTTCATCTTCTAGATATATGCACCCCCATATTCATTACAGCACAATTCACAATAGCTAAGTGTTGGAAACTACCTAAATGACCATCAACAGAGGAGTGGATAAAGAAGAAGTGGTAATATATGTTACGGAATACTATGCAGCCATCAAAAGGGAGAGACCCTGTCATTTGCAACAACATGGATGGTTTTGGAGAGGATTATGCTTAATGAGATAAGCCAGAAGGAGAAGGACAGACATCATATGATAACACTCATATGATGGGTAAATAGAAAACAAACAAATGTCTTAAATTAAACAACACTAAAAACGGGGAGGGGAGGGAGAGAGAGATAGAACACTACTCCAAACAACTATGGACTCTTAAAATGAGAGACAAAAAGGCAAATCAAGGGGTACCAAAATGATGGGGGTGGGGTGGGGGAAATGGGATGAAAGGAATTAACTGTAAACAAAGGGAGGAAAAAAAAGGAGGGGGAATCTATTATGCTATTCGTAAATGTAAAAATCCCACTATGTATATCTCAAAACAAGTCATTGTCAAAATGCACTATCCCTTCAATAATAATAATAAGTAAAACAAAAAATGTTTCAACTTCTTACCTAAGTGTTTATTCTTTATCATGAGTCATTGTTTAGTCATTGCTCCCACTTTGAACCTACTTGTGAATTAATTAATTACCTCACTAAACCTGAGTGGTGTTTTCTTCACAAGACAGAAAAGACATCTTGTTTTACCTTAGGGTGCTTTTCCTGCATCTTCCACCATGGATTTTTATACCAACTGGTCACCTTGACCAGCTGGGAATCAAGGGCCCTCCCTTCTTAGCCATGGCTGATAATGGCCTCTGCTCTTCACACAGATTCCCTCAACTGCCCCCAGACAGGGCACCAAGGGGCAGGGAGCAGAGGGACTGTCACTGCTAGAAACTCATGTTTTCCCCTAGGACTTGGTGTCCCCATTTAAAACGGTGGTGGTTAGATCAGTAGACTACAGCTTTTTAAGTCTGTGAAGGTTGTTCAGTAGTTAACTACTGGAGGATATTGAAAAAGTTGGTGTCCATTACTTACCTGAAAGGGAACTATTCATCTGAACATTTCTCTCTTTAATACTTTCCCCTTTTCCAGGGTGAGTTTTTGTTTGGAAAAAACAACTGAAGAGGGAGGTAGGGGTCACACTATTTAAAAAGAATGTTTAGGTGCCTCTGGTGGAACAGCAGTTAGGTCAGCTGCCTCTGAAGGAGCAAGCCAATTACCCTAGGGTTTGAGCAACTAATATGAACACTAAATAAAACTAAAGATGCTTCTTCTTCTTCTGTCCTTCTCTTGCCTGGCTATTCACCCTCATTCCTGCCTGCACTTTTCCTTTTTAAAAAAATGTTTAAACTATGGACTCAACTTATCATCCCCAAATTTGGCTTCCTAAAAATCACTCATGCAATGATTTCTTAGATGTAACACCAGAAGCACAGATGGAAAAAGAAAACAAAATATGTAAATTGGGGTGTGCCCTGGTGACCTAGCAGTTAAACCAGGCACAGTCCACATACATCCCAAGGTCCCCAGTTCAAGACCGGGCCGGGGAAATAACGAATGATGAAGAACTGAATAAAAAAGCAAAGTGCTTGTTCCTACTCTCTCCTCCTGCCTCTCTGCCTACTTGACTTCATTCTTGCCTATACCTTTCCTTTAAAAAAAAAAAGGTAAATTGGGTTAAATCACACTTAAAAGCTTCTGGGCATCAAAGGATGCTGCCCACAGAGTGAAAGACAACCTGTGGAATGGCCTGCGGTCTTGTATCTAATGAAGACTGAATGCCCGGAATATGTAAAGAACTCCCGCAAATCAACAACAAAAGCAAACAACCATTAAAAAATGAGCAAAAGAATAGACATTTCTCCAAAGGAAATATAAAAACAGCCAAATAAACACATGGAAAGACGCTCACTATCCTTAATCATTGGGGAAATGCAAATCAAAACCACAGTGAGGTATCGCTTGTTACCCACCTGCCACAAGACATGATTGTGAAGATTAAATGACTAAATATGTGGGAAGTATTTAGCACAGTGACACAATGGTATATGAAATACATGATTCATGTATCAATTAGTTCACCTGCCAAATATGACGTTAGGTGCCCTGGGTTGTACGGATCATGCTCTGCTAATGAGCCTATAAAAGGGTTGGGAAAAAAGTTAAATAGTACACGAAAAGATTAAAGTGCTTAAAAGTAGGTTGATTTACTGATGACAGGTATTTATTTTAGGCTGTTCTTAATTCTTCTTTATTTAGGAAAACGAAGATGTTAAGAAAAAAGAAAACCTTTATTTTTCAGTCGTGTCTCATTCCTAAAACACCTGGAAGTGAATGGAGCACTGACCACCTGTATTACACCTCCGACTCCCCACACAGATACACCTGTTGACCTCAAAGTAAAAGCAACCATTTGCCCAGCAAAATGGGTTCATTCAAAAACAGCAGCAAGGTGATTTGCAAAATGCGATCTCATTGCAAGACGCCTGCATCGCTTCCTGAATCAAAAGACGGAACCAACTTACAGAGATTTCAGAGAGGCTCTGCATAACCAAGGAGCTCGCTGGAATAAACTGAGAGCGTGATGCAGAGGGACTTCATTCACTGGTTGGTGGCATTCCCTCACGGAGCTGTTGCTGGACTAAGGAGCGTCTTCCTGCCTTTTGCTTTGTCAGGAAAGCAAATCACCTCCGTGGAAAATGTGTGCTGGGTCTTGCAGCGTCCTGATTGCACCTGTGCGAGAAGTCTCTCTAGCCCCCCTCAGACAGGGTTCTGTTCCTGAATTTTCACAGATCCTTGTGGAGTTCTAGTCACACTAGAAGCCCAGGTGCAGGGCAGGCCCTAACTCCAATGCGGTTCTTAGCGGTGCTGCTAAGCTCTGAGCTGCGAACCAGAACCGCAGAGTGTGTGCTTCATCTGCCTCCTCCTCTGGCTGGGGACTCTGAGACCCAGAAAGGGGAGGACTCCCAGCATCACTCAGGGATTTATGGCCACGGGAGTGCAATGGTCATGCTTTGTCTACCCATCTGTTTTGCACCCTGCTGGGCACTTAGCCATCATGGGGACCTCTGCCTCCCTCGTCCTTAGCTGACCTTCCGCGCAGTTCTTGGTAAAACTTAACTTTTTCTTCGTCCTACTCCTTATAACCATTGTTCATTCTGAGTCATATTAAAGGGTAAGTTGTGACCTTGATAAGACCATCGGCAACACTGTGGAGGGTGGTTGGAAGAGCTTTCTGAAGCTGGGGACCTGTGATTTCCTCGAGTGACCCCTACCCACACAGGCAGCTCCTGTCCTCTCCCACGTGTGCTGTGCAGCTGGGCTGGCCCGGAGCTGCTAACAGTCGTGGAATCAAAGGGCCCAGAGATCCCTGAATAAGTGTTTTCTAAACGCAGGATCATCTAGCATTGCTTTCGCAAAAGGTGGAACTCCAACTCCTTTCCTTAGAAATCCCAATTCTGCTGATGCCACAGAGAGACTGGGAATCTGCAGACTTGCTGGCCCTCAGGTGATTTTCAGTTGTCTGCTTGAGTCAGTGATTCCTGGGGTCCTTCCCCTATGTCACTTGCAGATAAGAAAAGTGAGTCTTAAAGAGAAGAAAGACTATCTTCAAGTGCATAAAAATAATTCTGGAACTCATCTACCTTTTTAAAAATAATGCAGCCCTCTTTTCAAAAGCTAGGATAAGGATAACCATTCCTTTGTCATTCCCAGTCCTGACAGTTGGATTGTTCTCTTGTCTACCCTCAGGTTAAACGGCATCAGTTTCCTTTGGCAACATCTTCATTGTCATCTCCACCACCAGTCCTCTGAAAATGCGCCCCCCCTGTCAGTTCACGGAGAGGAGTCACCATGTGCCTGGGAACAAATCTCAACAAATCTCTCCTAAAATTATAAAAGGAAAGCATCAGCATCTAAATATATCAAGCGTGATGCGTCTTCTATTTTTGATCCATTGTTACACGGCGGGAGATTCAGAGCTATTAGTGTGCTAAGCTGTGCGGAAATTAGACTGTCGATATTAAAAACAGTTACTGTTCCTCTCTTTATTTTTATTTGTTCATTTGTTAGGTCTCACAATGCAATTACTTAAGAGGCCTTCAGATGAAATCCTGAGAATCATTTTCAATCAGCAGAATGAAAATATTGCCTTTTGTGATTTGGCAAATAAATGATGTGTAGAAATTATTCCCTTCTATGTCGCTGTGTACTATTCATTAAGGACTAATTGCTGTAGTCTCTAAATGAAATACGGCAAACTGTTCCACCTCTGTGCCAGTTTGTTTAAAATCTGCAAAGCTTTATTATTAACACTATTTAATTAGGAGAATGTCAGCCATGGAGAATTCCAAATCCACACTTTCCCTGCATCATTAGTAACAGGGCAAAAATGAAACACTCCCAACAATGAAGGGTTCATATTTCAAGCTTATACAGTAGCTGCTAAAAGGCTCTACTCAGAAAATCAATTTTATTAAAGTCCTTGAGCACTAAAGGGACTCGCATGCAACTAAGCAATTTTAAAAACATGTCCAGGAGCTGTGACTTTTTGATTCATGTTTTTAGTGGGGTTATTTTTGACTATTTTCAATATTGTCTCCTTACAGTGGGGTCAGCAGTGACTTGGGGAAGGGTCAGACTCGGCAAAGGGAACATGTCCTCACAATTTCTCCCTGCCTCCATTTCCATCCGACACGGGGATCTCTGGTGCAGGCAATCTGGGCACGAGATGAGTGACAATTTGCAAGACTGGGAACTGGGGAGAAAGGCAGTGAAGAAAGGACATCTCTCCTGTTTTATTTAAAATTTTTTTTTCATTTTAAACTCAGGAAAATAATAGCTAACTATAGATTTTTGCCACATCGTTACCAGCGTGGGCCCTGAGGTCCGTGTTAAACCTCCCTGGCCTCCCAAGCCCCATGAACCCTTACAGAATCTTGTGTTGTTTAAATTCCTCACTTGGCAGTTCGTTGACTGTTTCACGGCAATTTTCTACTTTGCTTATGTTTCCCTTTGATCTCATTTCTTAGTGAAATGTGTGTCTTGTCTCCTCCAAAAGTTCTTGAGGATTGAGGACAGAGACCAAGGATTCCCCCTGGAGATCATGAAGTCAACTCTCTCTTTTCCTGAATGATTATTTTAACTTATCTGGTTGCCTGTGCCTTTTCTCCCCAGCTTCTTTGCAAACTCTGTGGTAGGATATGGCTCATGTCACCAAGAAGTCTAGAACAGCGCCTGGCATACGGTGGGCCTTCCGCATAAGGTGGGAGGAACCCATTGCATGAATCATCTCTGTGGTTCCCAGCCTGACAGGCCCAGGACTTCCGTTTTCAGTAGGCACACAGTGATCTCTTTGAAGCCTACAACTTTAGTATTTGAATGTCACGTGGGGCATTAGTAGGATTATTTTTGGACAAATCGGCAGGTTAGCATAGGAACTGAAATGGTGACTCTGAATCAGACTGCCTGGGTCTGAATTCTGTGCGGCCTATTTCTTGCTGTGTTATCTCCCAGGGGAGTTACCAACTACTTTAAGGCAAGAACCGGCCACAGACTTTCTGATTCCTCTTCTGGTTTAGAACAGAGGCAAAGAATCGGAGACAAGGCTTAGTCATTACACAGGTGTGCATCGGAAGAGGGATTTAGTTCTGTCCCAGTGTGACAGTCAGCTCTTCTAGGCCTTGTTCCTTATGTGTGAAATGAGCACAATGCTATCTCGCCCACAAGACTGTTCGAAGGGGCGAGCCAGAGGATGCGATATGACGTGGGCACTGGATGGGGTGAGCGACAGGCTCTGCACATGGAGGCTTTCAGTGACAAGAAGCAGCAACCAGCGCTGCTGTCTGCGGGAGGATCAGGGCTAGGTTTCCCTGTTAAAATCTAGAAGGGAGCCAGAATATTTGAGTCCAATCTGACCACTCTCTGTGGCTGTAGGCAAGGCCTTTCAGGTCTCAGTTTTATTTTCTTTAAAATGGGTACAGAGTGTCCTGGTGGAACAGCGGCCAGGTCAGTCGCCTCCAAAGGAGCAGAGTCCACATACCCCTGGATTGGAGTCCCAGGTTCGGGAAGAAGCAGCCAGTGTGGACAACCAAATAAAAATTTAATAAAGATGATTCTTCCTCCTCTGTCTTCCTGCCTGCCTATGGTGTTTGTTCCTGCCTGCACGTTTCTTTAAAAATGTATACATAATGAAGAAAGAAATAAACTGGGTACCATCGTATTAGCTCTGTTTGCATCCCACTGTTGTGAAGCCAAAATGAAAGACCTGAAAGGAAGAGCATTATACACAATTACTCAGCTTCTTGTTTAAAAAGAAGTCTTTTTTGAGGACTCTACATCTACCCCTGTGGTGAAGACGCATGTGATCTCAAGGTCTGTGTTTCAGGGTAAGGTCAGGCGATTCCTAGCTTAATAATCAACTTCATGCTTAACGAATGCTTGCTACAGAATTAGCACTATTCTCATCTCACTTAATTGTCACAACAAACCTCCAGGACATTATATTTCCCTGTTCCTTTAGATATGAGGCTTAGAGAGTGGAGGCGATTTGCACAAGCTCGCACAGTCGGTAAGCGGCAGAGCTGAGATCCCGGCCCAGGCGGTCCAGTTCTTCCCATCCTCGTGCCGCTTCTTCGATGAACTGCTCTGCCTCTCTGGTCTCGGGTTTTCCTTTCTCAAAATGGGTGAGTCTTTCCCACCAGGTCCTCCTTGGCTCCTGGGAGACCTCAGAAACCAAGAGAGGAGTGGAAAAGGGATTTTTAGCTGAAAGGGTGGAAGAAGACCAAGGGTAGCAGGGCTCTATTTTAATAAAAACAGAAAAATATTTTAAGATACCAAGCCATGAATGTTTTCATATGCTGCTCCTCTCCCTGTGTGAATACGAAACTTACAATGATTCCTCCCCATTTCAAGGTCAGCTAGGAATTCTTTCTTTGGTGATCTATTTATTATATTATTTTAGTTTAACCTTTACTTCTTAATTGGACTGCAATTTATTTGGGTACAGAATGAGGTGAGGCTCTAACCTTGTATTTTCTAAATAGTTCATCCATTGCCTCAGCACAATTTCATTAAATCATTATTCATTTCCTAACTTATTGGAAATACCTCCTTTATCACACAAATGAATATGCACAGTTGAGTTTGTTTCCGAACTTTCTTTTCATCGGTAGATGATCTGCCTTCATTTTTAATATCACAATGGCTGTGGCTGGTTGATTAGCACAAATCCATACTCAACGCATATTCATAATATTCAAAACCAAGAACTTTGGATGTGAGGTCAAAGACAACATGGGCCCATTACCATTAGGACTTCATAGGCTGGGCAGCCTTCCATCAGAATGGTGCTGTGGTCTATTAAGGCTTTGATTAAAAACATTGTGTTTGCCAATTAGTCAATTGACTTATTGTCCAAATGGTGGGAAGTCTTGGCAACCATCATGGGACATTTGTAAAAGACAAGGACAAACAAGTTGGTCAGGTAAAGTGCTAAAGATATGATGACCTTCCTTTGTTTCCTAGAGCCTGCAGAGGCATTGGAGTTGGATTTCAAGCCCACCCATAGTCAATCCGGGATTTAGGCAGAAGAAATCACTTCAGAATGTGTAAAACTCCACTTGATACAGGGGGAATATGCAGTGAAAAATTCTTTGACTCTGATGACCAGTGTTGTTTCCATCCATCCCATAGCAGGTCTGCATTGAAAAGCACTAGCATCTTCTCAGGATTTGAAGTTAGAAGTAATGCTGTGTAAAGACCAGTATTTACTTTCTGGATAACTCTGGGCAAGTCTCCAATTTCTCTGTACAACTGTTTCTGGCTCTGAAAAATAGAGAGAGTTGTCTTTATACATCTCACATAGCGGTGAAGGCCAACTGAGAGGCTACATGTGGAAACAGGAAACTTTTTAGCTGTTAGCTAATTGAACAAATGATCAGCTGCCACACCTGCCCATGATTCTCTTCACAGATGAATTGTGGAAGACCAGACTGATTTTCTTTTTCATTGCTTTGAGAAGTCAGATTTTTCAGTAGTCTCTAAAAGTTTAAGGGAGTTACAGAATCCTCCAAGCCCCAACGTATCTGGCAGAAGCCACTCACTGGAGAGCAATATGTTTAGTTTCATTTGTGTCAGAGGAATTTTTTTCTGCTGAAAGCAAAAAAAAAAAAGACACTAGAAGTGCTGTATTTCATAAAAATGCCCTTCTATTTAAAAAAAACAAACACTTGGTAAATTCTTAAATGCGGGCATGAGAAAATGCAAAGCCGACAAGGAGCTTGCCCTTCCCTGGAAATTCATTTAGGCATTGGATGCCTTTTTGCCACACCAAGATTTAAAGTTATGGACTTTCATAGTAAACCCAAAATAATGGTTTCCTCTCATTGTCTTCACTTGTAGTTCTATTATCTTTTGACCCCAGTTCAATAAGTCTCCTCTCACAGAGAAAGCTCTTTTCAAGCTCTTGTTGCTAAGTCCCCAAGTCAAGTCTCAGACTCCATCTTACTCAGCTCCTCAACAGCGTTTGACTGTCTGATCAGACTCTCCTTCAGAAAGCCCCATTTCCTTGGCTGATAGGCTGCCACACTCCCTGGGACCTTCTCTTAACTCAGTGGAAACACTCTCCTAATGGGAAGTCTTCCATATGCCCTCAACTTTTAAATGTTGGTGTATCTCTGGACTCAGTTTACAGATTTATTCCTTTCCTTCCTTTTTCTGTCTCAGCTTCTTCTCTTCTTATGCTCATGCCTTTGGTGATTTTCCTCTCTGGCTATTCATTCTTTAAATACCATCTTGAGACCATCTCTCCTAATCAGACTGTCCTCTCTTCAGATATATATCTACATGGGAGCCTAAAGGACCGCTCAGATTTAGCATGTCCAAAACCAAATTCCTGCCTCCCATCTCTTGCAACCTAGGACTTTTTCAATTGCCCCATCTCAGAAAATAGCTCCATTTTCCCACTTGTTTAAGGTAAATTTCTTCCAAATATAGATCTGCGCCTCTTCTACTTACCACCTCTCTGTGCCAGCTTGGTTCAAACTACTAATATCTTTGGTCGGATGAAATCAGTGGCCTCTAATGTGGTCTACTTTCATCCATTCTTGTTGCTGACTTTTATGTCATTAAGAATCTGAATGATTCTGTCAAAATTTGAATCTGATTATGTCATTCTGCTGAGAGCTCTCCATTGGTTCATCCTCTTTCCTGGAGGAAAAGTCAAATCCTTACAAGGGCCCACAAGGCCATAAATGATCTCCTTCACCATCCCCAGTCGACCCTCTCATTTTCTCTCTCACTTACTCCGCTCTGACCAGACTTGCCTTTTTGTTGCTCTTGTCTCAAGACTTTCGTCCTTGCTGTTCCTACAGCCTAGACTGTTCTGTAGAGAGCTCGTGGTTTATACCCATGCTTCTTTCAGATCTTTGCTCAGAGGTCACCCAATGAATGAGGCCATCCCTGGCCACCACTTACACAATAACAAATCCACCCCTTGTCGTTGCTATTACGTCTGCCCTGTTTTATTTTTCTTTCCTGAGCTTCTCATCACCTGAGAAATGTTTATTTGTGCGGGGCTCACAGTAGGCACTGATAAATACTTGTTGAATGAATGAGTGAATGAATGAATGAGGCCTGTCAGCATAAGTTCCTATCAAAGTCGCCTGTTTAATGAACTTTCTCTTTCTGGGGGTGGAGAGACAGTCACCATTCCTTGGTGCCTGACATGGGAAGGGGTGCTGCATTCCCCAAGTTTCCAAGGGGTCTGCAGGAAGAGCAGACTTTTACCCAAGTCTCTGAGGTCCAGAACCTGGTGATGGACCTGGCAGGATGGGAAGAGTTGAGGGTATGGTTGGCGTGGCTGGCATTTAGACAGGAGACTTGAAAATGAGACAGAGGCACTTCACAAGGGAGACCAAAATCCAAGCAGGCTCCCATCATAAACCGCCGAGTTTGCTGTCCTAGGTTTGTAGAGGATTTGTCTGGACTGATTTCCTCCGGGGAGACAGTAATGTGTGTCACCAATGACTCTTTCAAGTTGAAACACTATCTTTATCACCGGGCGCTCAGGCGCGCTGGAGGGTTGTATGGGGGGAGGGAGTGATAACCCAGCCAAGAAGGCTTCGGGAGGCCTTCTTGGGCCTGGGGCAGGGATGGGGCACCAGGTTCCCCTCATCCCCAGCCATCTGGAGGGACCCCAGCCTGTGCAGCTCACAGGAGACTCCAGAACACCCCTGAATTTGGAGCTGGGGAATGAGAGCCAAGCCATACAGGGCCGGTTTTACGCTTTTAGTTCTGAGATAGCGATTGTGGGGGAAAATTCCTTGCGTTTGTGGAATCATAAATTTTTTAAAGTCTCTTGGCTCCACTTTCAAATTTAGTGCCTGAATAAAATGTTGGCTCGAGCTCCATATTCGATTATTAAAAATCATACTCAGGCCTGGGAGACGAGTATTTATACATCTGCCTACTCATCTGAAGACCCACATATCAAAATGTGGCTCACATCAGAGTGGGGCTTCATGGGAAGGTAGGCAGTAGGACTCAGGGCCATGTTTGTTAAATGAACGAGTTGGGTTACAAAGTCTTTAAAATTCTTTCTTGTTCTAACATTCGTCAGTACACTAGGCCTACACTTTCACCAAATGTGCTGTTTATTTTTGCCCTTGATTTTGAAGGAACTATGTGACTGCCTGTGTGTGTGTGTGTGTGTGTGTGTGTGTGTGTGTGTGTGTGTGAATTAATAAAAGAAAAGTCTGGAAGAATACAGAGCAAATCAATAACAATCATTACCTCTTGAGAGGAAAAATGGGAATGGCTACAGTGAAAGGAGCATTAAACTTTATATGGTATTTTTCTAGGATATGCAGTTCCATATCAATGATATTAAAATTAGCACACAATCACTGTAGAGAATCTAGAAACCATAAAAAAAATAACAATGAAAATAAAAAAAGAATCATAATTTTCCTGTTCCTAAAATGAAACAATTGGCATTTGGGTATCTTATTTATTTTGTTTTAGGGAAATGTTTCTAATTGCCAGATCCACTCACACAAAGTGCTCATGTTAGAGAAGTAAGGACATAGCTTTTAAAGATCCACGATCACTCTGGCTTCATTGCCAAAAAGGGTGATATATCCTTTCTCCTAAACAACAATCAACAATAAAATACCCTGAGGAGCGAGATGTGGAAAGTATCCACTTACGCTCATTTAAGAAACATCTGTGGATTTTATTTTTGGTGGAATGTGGATCATAAGAGTCCCAGGCATGATAATCATTTACCCAAATGAGGGAGAAGGGAAAAGGCTCTAACAGAAAAAAGAGAGGTAGGAGATGCTGAGATAAGAGGAAAGCTTGAAATTTCTGTTTTAAAAAGAGTTTAGTGAGAAGACAACTTCCTCCCACTGGCTCTGTTAGAACGACAAAACGTTAAGACACCTGTACTTCGTGTACGGCAGACATGGCAAAACAGATAGATTCCTTTATATATATAAAAAAGAAGCCTGTAAACAGATCATTTGTTTTGCAAATTGTTTTCCATAACTCTCACTGGACTTTAACAATAGCATCAAAGTATGAGCATGTACACACACACACACACACACACACACACTTTAAAAGTGTCAGATTGAGAAAACAAACACTGTTAATGGAAAAATATTTCTGAAAATATTAACTAGTGTCAAAGTAATGCCTTCAGTATGAATGCACAGCACAATGGTGATTTATAATATTTCAAAAACCTAATAAAAAAAGTTTGAGGGACACGACAATGCTATTTCTGTTAAGAGCTTGAGCAGGTGGTTACTGGTTAAGAGGAAGAGACAGAGCAGCTGCAGAATCAGGGATTTTTTATTTACTAGGAACTAATCAAGAGAAGAACCCTTAGCCAGAACCCCTAGGGTCTCCCAACACCCATGTCAAGCAAACTTTGGCCATTGTTTGGATAATGACCCTGCTCCCTGCTCTACCCAGCCGGCAACTCCGGTTCTCTGGGAGACCAGTTCCTTTTAGAGGATCCCCCCACCCAGTGCAGGTGTAAGTGCGGAGTAACAGAAGTGGTAGGAGTTTGGGGTGGAGGTGGTAGGGGCCATATTCTTGAGGGCAATTTCTCTGTAACTTTGCTTTAAATATTGAATCTGTCATTTTAATCATCTCCATAGCAACTCGACCCTCATAAGTGCAATTTCCCCGCTGGAGAAAGCTGGGTCAAAATGAGAAAGACCTGATTCCAGTACTTCTTCCATCCCGAAAATGAATTCATCATGGATCAGGGTAAGCAGGAATGTCAAGCGTGTCTGGTTCAACTACACCTGATGCTTGAATCTCCTGAGTGACGTTCTGTTAGGTGCTTGCCTCTTAGACGGCCCCAGGGGAGGAGAACTCACTACCTCCTCACATCTGAGACTCAGTAACTTTTCCTCATATTGAGTTAAAATCTAGTTCTAAAAATCCTCCACCCAATGGTCTAGACTGAGGGGTCTCCGTGACAACAGGCTGTCACTTCTCCCTGGAGTCCTCCTCTGTGTTTCTTCAACTCTTTTTCACATGAGCTTTTCTAGGTACCTTTCTTATGAGCTCACGGTTCCCCACTCCCACCCCTGCTTAGCAGGAAAGCCCAGAACCTCGTCTGGGTTTGGGTTAATGGGTATGTTCAATTCAGTTGTTCAAGGCAGAGACCCAATTTATAGAATAGTTTGTATTAATCAGGATTACTTCCAGAGTAAGTGATAGAAACTCAACGTATTTTGACTTATGCCCACATACGGAGCTGACTGACTCATGTCCAATAGTGAGTCTCAGGCATGTCTTCATCTGTGGACTCAATAACATTCTCAGAACTCAGTCTCTTTATCAGCTTCTGTCTGCTGACACCCAAGACAGCAAGATAGCAAGATGGCGGCCAGCAGTTCCAGACTCGGCAGCTCTGCGCCCAGCGGAAGACGTCTCACACGTGTCCTGATGATCTGGACCTGAATTTCTTTGGTCTGAATTGAATCTCCCTGAAAATCATGAAACCAGAATGGAATTTGCCAAAAGAAAACGAGAGTCCCATTACTAGAAGGAGGGAAAATGGAAGCTGGGGTCATGAATGTCCATGACATCAGGTGAAAACATGTGCCTCCTGTTCAGGGCTCATGGACGGGGACAATGAAAAGACTTGAGCTAAGGAATAGCCATGGTGGGTTATCTGTGCAGGTCAGGAATGTCCTTTGTAGCTCAGAAACAGACAGCTTCTCCCCTGAGCTTTCGATAAAAGCTTCTCCTCACAAGTTCCCAAGCTTTAGCACCATCATTCACAACTTTCAGGTTGTCGCCACATTGCTCAGAAGAAAGTTGATTTTTACACTTAAATTAAGTTGCTGAAAAAAAGCCCACTAGCTGCTTCTCCCCCCACTTCTCCACTTGGTCGGAGGACAATGTTCCTTACTGGGACCCCCCACAGCCTTTGGGAACTAAGTGTATGTCACAGGGAGAGGTCAGGAAGACTCTAGTCCTGAAGAGCTTCCTTAGGAAAAGGTGAATGGATGGAGCTCCAGATGGTGCTTGGATATGAAGTTGAAAGAGCCCAAATGGTCAGTGGAATCCTGCTGGAGGGGTTTCTGCCCTCCTGAAAATAGTTTAGGGAACAGGAATGCGATTGTCTAGTCACTAATGACTGAATGTCAGAGCCTCATGAACATCATACCTAACTTGTGTTCTTCTCACAATTTGATTGAAATACTAAAAAGCCAGGAACGAAATATAGGAGAAATATTTCCATTAATACAAGGACAGAACATACTATCATCTCCCCTATTAGTTTGGCTAAGATAAATACCCTGGTAGAAAAATAGCTAGCATGGAACCGGGCCGTTCAGAAATGAATAAATACAGATAAAGATTCAAGTTTCATAGTTTTACAGCAATTCAGAGATTGGAAACAAGATGCGACAAGTTTGGCCAATCTGAAAGGTAAAGGCATTTGCAGGGATGACGCCCAGTGTCATGGAGGTGTAGCCACATACTCCTGGCCTTGCTCTGAAGGGTAGAGAGTGGTCCGACATTTTTGGAGGGACTTTGGCAATTTCTATCCCGACCATTTCATCCAGGAAGTCAACATTTCAGAATGATATCAAAGAAATCAAAAGTATTTATAAAGATGTATGTATAGTAATTACGATTAAAGCCTTATTTGCAATACTAAAATATTGACAAGCCTAAATTTCTAATAATAGGAGGTTGGTTAAGAGTCATGAAAATCATAGTTTGTAAGATTTTGAGAAATATTTGCAATAGACTCAAAAATAAAATTAAGAAGTAGTGTGCATAGCATGTAATATACACATTTGTGTGTGTGTGTGTGTGTGTGTGTGTGTGTATTTGGAAGAAAGATTGGAAGTATGATCTTCGGAATATATAGTTATCTCTAGGTTTGGGATAATGGGTAATTTTATGCGTAAATTTTTCTATATTTTCTATAAAACAACAACACTGTGAACAGTGGTTATTATTTATTAAGGATTTATCACATGCCAGGTGCTATGATAAATTATTTTCATAAATTAATTTACTTCACAACTATTTTGTAAGATAAATATCATAATTATACCCACTTTATAGATGAGGAAACTGAGAGGATGTGCTCAAAGGGCCCAGGGTACTCAGGAGCCTAGAGTTCCCTGCTTAATGGATTCTGCCATGAGTGGATCTATAGGCCAGGGAGGAAAGTGGGAACACTTTCTACCTGTCACCAAGGTTACCTTTGTTTGTTAATACTCACAGAGTGTGTGTTCTGAATATTCTTCCCCTCTGCTTTTTAAAGAAATATGCAGAGTGCGCTGGAAAGAACATTGTGTAGCAGTCTAGTCCTGGTTTGACTGTGTGACCCTGGGTAAGTCATTTCCCCTCTCCGGGCTGCAGAGTTCCCAGCTGGGTTTAGATTTACTGTCTGTGATCTGCTTCACTAAATGGGATCTCTAAGTAACTCCGGGAAATTGATGAGATCTGGGTAAGCTTGTCTTCTTTCTTTAGGCCTCCAAGCAGGCTATATAGGACATAAACTCTTGGAACCCTCTGAGACACACACGATGAAATTCATTCATTCGTTTACACACGACTGCGTGTGTACCACTTTCATGTCTGTCTGCTTATTCCATCCTCCACAAGGGCTGAGGTGGGCGGATATCAAATGCGTCATTATTTACCTTTTGAGTTCTGGAAGGAAATACATTTTTATGTAGCTTCATCAGCCATGAGAGATATCAAAGACAATGAAGATTTTCTTGGTGCCCTGTTTGAACCATCCTGGTGAGTTTCATTTGAGAATTAGCTCCCATCTGATCACTCATTATCCATCAATCCACTGAGCATAAGGGAATATGACATCAGCTGAGTCCTAACCCATTGTTCAGTTGACGAGGCTGGTGTATGAGGTACATTGTGTGCAAATGCTGGGTGCTGGGGCGGGGAAAGGCAGGAAAGTAGGGCACCCTTGAAGACACACAACTTCGTGCAAGTGAAGGATCATAGCAGTGCCATGCTTAACACCCTCCATCATCTACCCTTGTGTTTGGACTATGATTCACTCTCCCACGAAACCCATGTATGAGACCCTACCCACCTCTGATCTTACCCCCGTAATTCATTCCTCAGCATCCTCAGCCCAGCATCTTAGTCTTCTGTAGATGGCAGGGGCAGAGCATCATTTTCCTACCCTGGAGCCTTCACCACTGCAGTCCCTTTTTCCTAGAAAGTCTTTCTCCTGGCTCTGGAATGTCTGGCTCCTTATTGACAGTCAGGTGATCACGTAAAGGCAGGGGACTGGTTTGTGTCACTCATCACGGAGAATTCCCAACCTACAACATTACTTGGTGCATAGTTGGTCCATAGTAAATCTTTGGTACCTGAATAATTCTTCCAGGAGACATCCTTGAGGTTTGCCTGGAGGAGGAGGCCTGCGAGCAGCTTGCTTGGGGCTCCCTTCCTCCGGCCTGCTTCATTTTTTTTCCAACCAGATGCACACGCTTTCCTGGGATGACCTCACCCATGTGGATTGGATTTCAGCTGCTATCTTTGCTCAGGCCTCGTCTATGAAGCTGTTTCACTGTCTTTCCCGTCCATTCTCTTTGTCCGTTCTCAGCTGTCCCGATTCGGGTGCTTAATTGCAGTCCTGCTATGCAGACAATGACGATGCCATCATCCTCAAAAGATGATTGTGTCTGCTGGCTCTTTTGTCCAGAGCCACAGGACTGTCCGCGTCATAAAAAAAGGAGTGCTGTGTTCATTAGAAACCATTTCGGAAAGCACTTGGAGTGTGGAGTGACAGTGTCTGTCACCATACTTCCAGGGCTCATCTGCATGGCGCAAGGAACTTCAGCTCTGCTCTGGGCAGGGTGTCTTATTAAATGAATGACAATTTTGAGACCTGATCCCTGCCCCCTTTTTTATTTAGCCCATCTTAAAACAGTTTCCTTTTTTGTCTTTTTGTTTAAATGACAGGAACTGGAGTTTTTCCAGCCAGGAGCAAATTTGGACACTAGATAGTTTGGGTGGGAAACGTACTCTTGCTTTTAGGACTCATTTTAGGTCTTGGCACACAAAACTACTGCCTGAACAGATCAGGGGAAACCTATGGCTAAAACTTTTCAAGGCCCTCTGAAAACTGTTTGAAACCTACGGGAGGAAAGCAGGCTCTAAAAAGAGCAAAGAACACTCTCCGCTGAAAAGGAATAATAATGTTAGAAAAGAAACTAGAACATTCCTTCCCATTTTGTATAGCCAAAAAAAAAAAAAAGTCATCTAAGGTGGGACCCGAGTGTACTCTGATGTCTTTGATAGGACACAGGAAGAGACAAGCCAAAGCAGATACACCCAGTAGCTGAAGAATTTGCTGGTCTTGCTGGTAAAGCGAAAGCTTTTATGGTGGTGCCTGGGAGAGGCTTTTATTCCTCCATCATAAATCTGAGAGTTCTAACTTCACTGGCAAGAGGACCATTTAAGAATTAAAATGATGAAAACTTACAAAATCTTTCCAACAGGATGGTAATTGCAGTAATAATCCCCTTTGTTATAGAAGCTACTATATTATGGGTGACCTTGACTTCTATTATGTACTGTTACCTTTAGCTCCGAATCTGTAACTCAGGGGACTACTAATTATCTTGCATTGAGTGCAGCCGGAGTGGGGGACTTTCTGGAGAAGTAAATGCCACATGGATATGAAGTGGAGCTCATCGGTCCCAGGACAACTGTTATCAGTGATTAGGATTCAGCAGCCCAGGGTCAAAACCAGTTAATTCCTGTTTAGTCTCCCACCTTGAAGAAACTTTTCTCATCTCTGTGACCTCTAGCTGTGATTTCAACCCAGCTTGCAAAACAAAACAGTTTACATCTACAATTTAAACCCTTCTACTTTTTCATCAACCACCTCCCTCGCGTGGTGCACGGCTTGTATCAAAAAGAAAATGCTATTTTTTACTATTTTTACTTTGGGGTATTTCTGTCCCATTGATGGTGTGTCCTGTGGAATTGCACAGTCCCACCTGCCAGCATTCACTGTCATCAGGATCGAGAACATGACTTTAGCCGACATGATCCATTTCAATAAATGTTAGCTTGCTATCGTGGGAAAGACACCAAGATTTTTTTTCCCCAAATGAATTAGAAATCAGGTAAAAGAGGGCATTTCATTTGCCATCTTTTTCTTAAAAGGGTGAGCTCGAGCCAATGTTCGGACTGCACAGGCAGCCTTTGGAAATATTATCCTTCCATTTCAATCTTCAGTTACAGCCAAGGCACAATTCCGAGAAGTTCTCCGCAGTCCTGCCTCACCTCAAAGCTAAATTTCCATTTTCCCCGCAATGCCATAATTGAATTTAGGGGTCGGTTATGTTTTGCATAGGCATTCACCCCACATCAATGGCATCCATTCAAATGCAGTCTTATGGAGTGGATCAGATAAATATGGGCTGCAAATGTGCTGATTTACCCCAGCTTGTAAAACAAAACAATTTATGTATACAATTTAAACATTCTTTCTAGTTTTTCACAAACCACATCCCTTGGGTGTATAATTGAGATTTCCTTGCCACCCAGAAGATAGTGAGATAGTCCGCTGGGGCTTTGTTCCTCTGCTGCTGGAGGGTGGCGGAGCTGGGAGTTGCTTCTTGGCACTGCGGCGGCGGCTGTCAGCTGCTGGACCTGGTCAGTGACGCTAGGGAGCAGGCTGATACCAGGATTAGGGATGTGCGGCAGACGCCCTGTCTGCAAGAGGCAGAAGCTCTGGAAGCTAGAAGCCTTGTCTGCTTCCTGCTTTCTCGGAGCTCTGGATAGGGTCAGAAGAGTGGGAGAGGGAAGAGGGCTTCAGGGAGCAGAGGGGCAGAGGGTACAGCTCATGCTCACAGGTCCCTGGCTGCTTAAGCCAAGCTTCCAGTCACAGGGTACCCCTATCACATATAAGAGTCCAGCCAAATACAAGAGTCTCCCTCGAGTGGGAGCCCTGGAGAAGAGGGTGTAGATTTCCCCTGAGGTGAGGCTCTGGCCGTCCAATGACTGGAACACTTCATCTGTAATCGAGGGACCAGGGAATTTTATGTCATCTCACCCACGTTCATCAGTAGAGAAAAACAAGTGCCCAAGCTAAATAAATAAAAATAAATCATCTGGTGAAATATTAAAAGGGATGACTTAGTCAAGTGGGAAAAGCAAGTCGTAGAATTTTACAAACACATCAAGTGATACTAGGCATGGTTTATGGGTCCCTCTAGATGCGGTAAAAGTACAGAAATGAAGACAAAAAGGAAACACAACTTTCAGTCTGGTCTCTGGAGAAGGAACGAGGGAAAGAGAGGGGTGAGGAAGGGAGGGGACAGAAGAGATGTCAGTTTTATAGGCAGTGTTTTCTTTTTATTAAAACAATCTGAGGCAAATGTGACATTTGCAAATTTTTTTTTTCTTTCTGGGTCATGGGAGGGAGTTTGCTTTTATTATTCTCTGCACTTGCTTGTATTTAAAGCAAAGTTTTTGTTTTTAAAGAAAGATCATTTGAAACAGGAGAGTAAAGAGCGGATAGAAGTCCTCTTTCATCAGAGTTCAAGTGTTAGGTCTGTAAGCCCCCCAAGTTAGAATCTAGCTCAAAAGTTGTAGAAGTCAGTCACCTTTATAGTTTTAAATCGTACCATTTGGGTCTAATTGAGACTCTTTCCTCCTCCCCACCCCTCTCCTTTTAGTCAAATTAAACTTATTGATTAGAACCCATTAGTGTGTAATGGATTGTTAATTTGACTCTTTTTACAAATCATATTTATCTGCACCAATAAAATATTTGGATTTAATATTCATATGTCACATTTATGATGATGTTGATGGAGGGCCAAGCAATTTCAAGTCAAAGCAGATAGCTTGTCCTTTCTTCAAGCAGGAGAAAATGCACATGTAGCTACAGGAACTCTTTCAAAGGTGGGGAGCTTACCCAGAAAGAGACATTCAATAGCAAATCTGAGGAAAGGAGAGAAATGCATCCCCTCCCCGTCTATTTTGCAAACTTGAGAGAAACTCCATATCCTGTGTGCTTACTCCTTAGCAACAGACCACCACTGGGGCACCCAGCATAGCATTCGATTTATTTATAATGTGGTCGCAAAGTCTCGGCCGGGAACAAGAACCAGATTTTTGGTAAACATCAGCTGCGTCATGGCCTCTTGTGCGCCTTTCTCTCATTGAGAAAAATAGAGACCAACTCCTTGCTTCTTTTTGCTGGCAGAGAGCACAGAGCAGACTGTCGCTTAAGGGGAAACCTTGAATATATTTTCTGTGTATTTCAAACAGACATTATTTGGATGCTGCAGGTGATATGACTGTTGGGAAGGAGGACAAAAACATTGAAAACTGCTGCCGGTGGTAGAGTGCCTATTCTCCCCCTGGCTCCTGGGGTGATAATAAGTGTTTAACTAGCACAGCGTCAACCCGCTGGAGTGGGTGCCAGTTAGAAACTAACCAGCTGGTTGAGTCTTACGAGTGTGTCAGCTGAGTGTCCTGCTTGTTTCTTGAACAGGAAAGGCTACATCTAACTTCATTTAATGCTCAGCTCTAGGAGCCGCGTTCACCTAGGTTAACCGTGTTGGATTCTTTTCTTTCGTTCTTCGTAACTTCGAAAACACATCATTTTTATATCTGTGCCATTCTCCAGGCATTTGCTCTTTTCTGTTTAGTTTTGTTTTGTGAGCTGCCCCTTAACCCTTTGCAGAAGCAGGCAGGCTCTTTGTTTTAAATAAATAAAAAATACATACATGCTTTTCCTGATCCTGGCCAAATCCCATTACAAAGAGAACCAAGGCACCATCAGAATTCCTTTGTTGCCCTGGGTTGCCCAATCTATATTGTATAAAGCAAGTAGGTCATTGGCTAGGCCTCAGAATTCTTTTTATTATTTTCAGGGTCTGGGGTGATATCTGTGGTAATGAGAGCCAATCTGTAAAAATAAAAATTGTTTTTCGGCAAGGTGGCATCACAAAACACTTGCAGAGTCTGTGAGGGGCTAGAACAATACTTGGTCTGTGGTCTTAACAGACAAAGAGCCTGGCTGGTCAACATTAATGAGGGAGCGTGATTGCTACAACTTTTTTGACAGCCTTCTTCAGTAGAAACTGTATGGAGCCTATTGTTAAGCCCTTTAACTGAGCCCAGGAAATTTCCATTTGTCCCTTAGCAGTCATGTATCAGAAGCAAGATGCTTTGAACAGGAATTGTAATTCTTTTGCACCTATCTTCAAAAATTCATGTTCTTTGACCAGAGTAAAATGATCTAATTTTTGAAGCAGTAACCTTTGTTTAAAACAAACAAACAAACAAACCAACAATCAACATTCAGGTTTTCATATTGAATATCATCATAATTATTTTTTCCTCTAAGAAAGCCAACCCCCTTCGTAACAGGTCATTATTCTAGGTAAGTATGGGGTGAACCAGGAGAGAGAAAGCGAGAAGTTTCCTGGACGCAGCAGAAACCTGGTGTCAGAAGCAGAAATGTTCCCTTGTAAGAGGCTGGCTAATAGATATATAGTTCTTCCTTTTCTGCCCATATTCTAGGGAACAGATTTTTATACAAATATGGTATGGTTCCAGACTGAATTGTAAAATCCTATAGATGGAGAATATATTCCCATTGTTTATTTCTTCCCCTAAGACCTAACAAAATAATAATATTTGTTGATTACATGGTAAATTTGGGCATGAGAAATAGCCTTAAAATCTTGACCAAGTTGTTTCAAACTCTTGGCAAAGCTGTTTTATCATATCTGGGCTAAGTGTAATACTATTTGGAGGATTAATGAAATGTTGGACAATTCCTATGCTATTTGGCTATTGTAGGCATCGTGTAGCAAGGCAAAAACATTTATGAAATATATTGTAATGATTTATACAGTAAATCATACTCCCTCGGGCAAGGATGTTATATAAACCACAAACTATTTGGCCACTGCAGCATTTAAGACATCTTAAGATGCTTAAATACCATGAGATTTATAAATATTTTTAAGAGTTAAATGAATTTAACTTTGAAAGTTACCTAATATTCTGTGAGGTTTGAGGTTGAAGCTTGTTTTCCTTTCTTGCATTTGAATGTGCTTCATTCAGGTTGATGCAAGCAAGTTAGCATGGGTGCTTAATAGCATATCATACAGGATTTAACTTAATTCCACCATAATGAATTAATTCTCTCAGTGACACTGTTTTCATTACGGATTTAATGACATCACCTTGGCCAAGATTCAGGAATTCAGAACGCTAAGTTACCCTGAATTATCGAAAAACCAAAATGGAAAGATGATTCTGCTTTGTGTCTATGTGTACAAAAGTGCACGGAGAATGTCTATTATTTGGAGTAGTTGAGTTAAAAATAAAACTCCTAACACCAGTGAGGAAATTGGATTCCACATTCTCTTAAATTGTCTTTAGGGACTTGCGTTTTATAAAACATGAAACCATGAAGAAGAAGAAAGCCCTAGAGTTTCTTTTCATTTGCTTATGTCATGATTATCTGTTGTAGACATAAAAGGATAAATATGCAATCTCAAATCATAATTCAGGAACAAGTTTTCACCAGCTCAGGGAAGGGGGAGGGGGTGTAAAAATATTTAGGCTGCATTTTTGAGGACTGTGTTTGATTTCCTCTTGGATTTGTTTATTTTGTGGAATTAGAGGGATGGTGCATCCTATTTTTATAGGCTTGTATTGTTACCCCAGGAATGTTTTGGCAGGCGCAAAATTAGAAACAAACTTCATGTGCTCGCCAGTGCCCTTTGGGTCTTAAAGGACAGGAACAAAGTATGGTGGTTTGTCATCAGAACCCCAGGAAGCCACAAGGACACAGAGCCAAGGAACCAAACTGTTCAAAATGGGAAAGAAATGAAAAATGTACAGCAGATGTGTCCAGCCTAGAAGGGAAGTGTAAACCTTGGGAAGAAGGGACCACCAGTAATGCTAATTGGTCTTGAACAATGACTGTTTGCACAGGAACACGAGAGAGACCCATTTCCCTTGGATTCTGTTCAGTAGACACCCTTCCAGGATTTCAAATTGATAATTGCAGATACAAAGATACATTTATTCTAATTTGCCAGCCTACTGGAGTCCTGGGTGTTACCTGCATGCCTGTATGTGTGTAGATGGCTCCTGCCAGCTTCCACATATCGGAAAACACAAAATCTGTATTTTTTCCCCTCCTTCAGACTATTGAAAGGGTTGGTTGTCGGGGCCCGGGATGTTGAAATGAGAAATGGGATGCTGGTGTTTTTGAAGTCTTCATGCTTCCATACCAGCAACACCATCAAACTTATAACTTGGGCTCAACTTGGGAGTGGGGAAGCAGAGCGGATCAGAGAGGAATTAGGTCTGAACTAAGGAAAGCTTTATCAGAGCAGATAGAATTTCTGATTAACACTTGTCAACAGAACTGCTTCAGTCAGCTGAGTATTTATTTATTGACAGCGATTTCTAAATATCATTCATTTGGGACCCACTTTTATGGTTTGGGGGTCATATCCAAATACAGCTATCATTTACCTATGATTCTGCTCAAACAGATTTATTTTTTAAATTAAGTACATTTATTTGATAAAGAAAGCTTATATGACTTTCATAAATGGGAAAATAAACGAGCAACGCCAAACTCATACCACCCACTGACACAGTAACCGCTATCTGCCTCCACCTCCCAGGACTCAGGTCTAGTGTTTCACTAAAAAGAGAGATTGTCCCATGTCAGAAAGATGCCAAAGATGGACAAGCACCAGTAGAGAGTATCTCGTGGACACTCAGGTGGATGTAAAAGCTGTGAAAAAGGGGGTTCAATGGTTCAACTTTACTCAAAGTGCTCACGGTGGCCCCCACTCCTGTGGGCTGGAATCAGAAACCAGTCTTGCCCTGAAGATGCTTATCTATTGGGTGAGAAAATACTTGCCCATCAGAAGTGATTGTAGAGATCTCTATTATTTTTCTAGATATGTGTTGAATTTTGTAGCAGGCACTTGCTACTCCAGGAGAATTTTGAAAATGGAATACTAATGAACAGCTCCCATTTGTGGAGTGCTGGCTACCTGCAGGCTCTATGTGAGGGCTTCCCATTGTGTTCTCATTTAATCCTCACACTAAGTGCAAATACACAGAGAACCCACTTTACAGATGTGGAAACTGATACCAAGAGAAATTAACTGGTCACAAGTTACACAGGAGACAATCCATGTGAGGCTGCATACAGTGTAGTAAGCCTTAATGTCTGTTTTATAACAAGCAAGTCTTATTTATTATTGTTAATTTGTCTGTAGGCAAATAGGTGTTCCCTTCTAGAAAGTCACTTAGCTTCTGTATTGGTTAGCTGTTGCTGCAAAACAAGCTATTGTGAAGGTCAGTGGCTTGAAATAACAATCCTTTTTATTCCATAGAAGCAGTGTGGCGGGACGGGAGAGATCACCTTCAAGGACACAGCAGCTGGGATGTCTCTGCTCCACGTGTTTCTCCTCCCCCTCCTGGGAATAACAGGTTAACCAGGATATGATTTTTGGATGGTGGCTGAGAAGCGAAAGAGCAGGCCTATCTTTGCAAGCATAAGCATGCTAGCACTTTTCAAGCCTCTCTTCACATCCCCTCCACCAAAGCAAGTGAGGGCTGAGCCGAAAGTCAAAGGGCAGGGAAATACACAACACATATGTGACTAGGGGTGTGGATATGGGGAAGGCTGATGCATCAGGGCCAATAAAACAGACTCCACTCCCTCTTATTAAATACAGAAGTATAGCCCTCTGTTGTTTATCTTTTTAACTTTATTGGTTACTTGTTTATCTTCACAGATACAAGGGGCAGCTCCATCCAATATTTTCCTGAGTGAAAATGTCGACCACAGAAAGAAGGAATGTTACAGAGTTTCTGTATCTAATGAACTCTCCTGGTTTCCATCACAAAGACACTGGAAAGTCCAAGGAGAGAAAAAAATGCCTTTCCCAGGACAGAAAATGAATGGGTGACAGAGTGTAGAGCTTCTTTACTCGTGTCTTAGCAGACCCTCCACTATGTAAAATCAGTGAGGTCTGAATTCGTGAGATTTTCTTGTAGGTTCCTTTTTTTTTCCTGTCCCGGAGTAAACAAGGGCGCCACTGAACTAAATGGAGAATACGATGTCTTGTTTGCACTGAAAGTGCAATAAAAGTTTGAAGAAGTGACTATAGAGGTATTTTGGATGCGACCGTCCACTATAACTGAAATCATGATGCCACACACACAAGTTTGCATTTAAGTTAATAGTTTCAGGGATTGATTTGAACCGCTGAAAGTATTTTAAAAGTTAGGCTATTAGTGAAGTCCTTTATAGCACGCCATTCCCAATAGGCTAACTTTTGTTTGCACTTGGGACATGGAAACATTTTCATTTTAAGCCTGGATGGTATCCCCTCTCCCCTTTTTTAAATGTAATTGATGAAATAAAGCTGATTTCACTTTGGTAGACCTCACACTATTCAAAGGTAGAATAGGAAATGGCACATTTATATGGAAAGAGCACTTGTCTCTCCCAAGCACTGAGCCTTGCTTTGGCTGAGAAAGACCTTCGGCTGGGAGTTGAAGGATCAAGCACTACGTCCGCACCAGATGAACCCTCCCCGGGACACGGCAGGCTGTCCAGAGTCTATAGCAGGTGCAGTCGGTTGAGTGTCTGCTCTGCCCATCGCACTGAGTGCAGACTGATACATCCTAGCGAGCTGGAAGGAGCTACGAAATCCTCTGGTCTGAGGCTTTCATTTCAGGTGAGGACAGAGGCTCAGAGAAATTAAATAGCCTGCTCGGGACAGCACAGCTTACCAATGGTTGAGCAGAGACCCCATCCAAGGATGTTATTTACAGAGACGCGGCATTTCTTTCCACAGGGAGAGCCCCTGGAGGGCTGGGTTTCTGCGGAACTCATCTCTGTCATCCCTATTAATTTAGTAGCATTGGTGGACTGACAGGAGGCTTCCCAGCTGCTCTGTGAGTTATTCCCAGGGTGCTCAGTACAGTGATGCTCTTCCTGCAGGAAGACCTGCATGGCTGTGAGCTATCACCAGTCCTTAGAATTGCTTTGCACTTTATGTTTTGGCAAATTTATGACTTTGGCAAATTGGAATTACTAGCCATTGACTCCGTAATTCCACCTTTCTGGGAATGACTTCAAAAGAAAAAAAAAAAGAGTAAAAATATATTTAAAAATACAGTGGCAGTGATTTTTTTTTTTTTTAACAGTGCAAGCTTTCTAACAGTTCAGTGGGGAGGACTATTTAAGGCAGTAATGGTTTTGTGTAGCCATTTCAACTGTGTAGCATGACTGGTGTGATGATATTAAATAAAAAATAGATACAAAATGATATATGCCCTGTATCGCAACATAAAAATGCATTCTCCCAACAAAACAAGTCAAAACACCTGGCCCTAAATCATGACTGTGAATAAGCTAGCAAACCCCTCTATTATTAGTTGTGGGATACTTGGTAGGTAATAGGTAAGGGTTTTTAAAAACTGTATTTGGGAAATTCTTTACTTTGTTTAATGGATATTGATTATAAAACCAATCTTATTTTGAAATAAAACTCACTCTGGCATTTAGTATCTCATGTATTCACTGTGGCCTTTGAGTTACCCAGAGGGAAGACACTTTATCACTTTCCATTAGAGAAACAATGCAACCAAAGTTCAGAGATATTTTTGCTTTTTACACTTGATCTTTCTAGTGAAGCTGGCGCTGAGATTTCCAGACTTCTGCACCGAGTCTGGTCCGCAGCCCCGTCGGCCTGATTAGAATGTGCTGCCCGTTCCACCCAGCATAAATACGTGTTTGGTGGCAGCTTTACAAAGCCAGCACTTGGTCCATACACTGGCTGTGGGACAGGACCCTCTCCAGTTGGTCTGCCCCTCGTAGGTCGTAATCACAGACCTGGCTGAGCAGCCACACCTTCGCAGTCTTGGCCGGGGAACTCACTAGGAAATCTCCTTTTTCGATGCTTTTCTCAAACCTGGAGTAGATGCAGCATCTTAGAAACCCCATGAAGGAGTTGGTATTGTTCCCGTTGTACAGACAAGGGAGCAAAGGCCCAGAGAGGTTCAGGAACTCTCTCAGGGTTACCCACTTAGCCAAATCCAGCACTGGCTACTCCCACGTCCATACACCTGACTTATCTGACCACAAGAAACCCATGTGTTCATGTGAATATAGGAATTCCCGTGTATCTGGGAATGGAGCTTGGGATTCTGGATGTTTAAAAGGGCTACATGTGATTATCTCGATGATACAATTATTCTGTCTCATTTTAAGCCTCCAATCCCAGAGTCTGCCCGGCAAACAAAACTTGTTTCTCTCTTCCTTTCTCTCTCCTACACCTGAGTTCAGGTGGTGCCTTTAATACAGGAGTTTAGCTAAACACATACAGCCTTCATGTCTCAGGAAAAACATGGCTACTCAGTTCTCAGAGGAAGAAAATGGTAGGTCAGAAATGCATGTGATAGAGCATTTGGAATACATGCAAACCACCCCCCGAACAGATCAAACCCTTGATTCATATTCCTTAGCCCTATGTGTTTTGGGAAAAAGTATTATTATCGCTGCTACTACATTTTATTGTTTTAGACTTTCTTATCACCAGCATTATGATAAATCACTTGTTCAAAACAACACATTCTGGTGTAAAAGTACTAGACTGCGATGCAGAAGAGCCGGATGCTCCAACTAACTGTGTGTCCTTGAGAAGCAGTGCCCGTTCCGGGGCCTCAGTTTTCCAGGCTGTGAAATGGGAGATAGAGGACAAGGTCCCTTCTGAGGCCCCAGCTATCTCACAACTGTGAATTAATCAAACAAAATAAAGCAAGCAAATAAATTAATGAAACCAATTTGAAAAATAAAAACAAGCAAAACCTCCCAGTTGCTGTAACTCACATCATGCCTAATTCAGAAATCCTCCCTACTGGGTCAGTGCTGGTATTTTTTTCTAAGAAGCTATTCAACAAATGTTCACTGGGTCCCACTTCTGTGCCAGGTGATTGGAATAGTGTCTAGGGATAAAGTAATAAGCATTCCTTAGTCCCATTGAAAACAAAACAAAACAAAACATTCTGACAAAATATTTGCAGTCTAGTGGGGAAGACTCCCAGGGATAATGAATATATATTTTAATATATAATATTATATAAGATACTAATAATATCAGAATATCAGAACACGATGAATACCATGAAGAAGAGGTGTATTGGACCATGAACATGTAGTTAAGGAAGGCTTCCTGGAGGAGGTGACTGTGAGTTCAGAATGGAAAGGAACCCTGGAACTAGCTCCTCCTGACTTAGTACTTAATGATGTTAAATGTAACAAAAGGTGAGTTGAAAATCCAAAAGAAAAATAATTCAGAAGAGAAATCAACTTTTCTTATCAGTAAACTTACCCCAATTCTAAGAAATCTGAGCAGTCATACCAGCTTGAGGGAACTTGTACCAGCTCATGAGGACTATTGCCAAATTTTTAGGAATGTTTGAGTGTGTTGTTAAGCATAGCCATTATGAAAACTTAAATCCTATAACCTTTAATTAAGTAACTAAGTTAATATGTATGGTATGCCCTGGTATAGTAGTGGTTTGCTTAGTTACCTTTAGCCAGTGCAGCCCACATATATCCCAAGTACCTTGGTTCACATTCCAGGCTTGGAGGAACAACCAGGAATAACAAAGTAAAATAGTGTTTCTTCCTCCTCTCTCTTCCTGCTTGCCTCTAATTGTCTTCATTCCTTCCTGTGCTGTCCCTTGAAGAAAAAACAACAAAGGTTTTATATGTATATACACATATATATGATCTCCTCAGTGAGGAGATCCTTGCCGAGCTTCCAGAACTGTAGAGAAGTGACCTCGGACACTGCTGGAGCATTGCTGGGCCACAGGTGGCCCTGCCACAGAGGTGAAGAGGGGTGTGGAGTCTCCTCTTGTTGGCCTGCAGGTGGCCATTGAAAAGGAGGGAAGCAGGGGATCTGTGAGGAAGAAGAATGTGGTTTCATGTGCTGGGGAAGTTTAAAAATTACTGTCTTAGAGTCTATAGCAATGCGTGCTCATGCTTTAAAAATTCTAAACCTAAATGTTAACTGGACTCGATTATTCCACAGCACGTAAAAGCATAAGATAATGATGGTGTACACCTGAAACTAGCATAACAGTGTAAGTGAATACAAATTCTAAACCAGTACACCCTGGTACCTTAGTGGATCACTCGCCAGGCGTAGTCCACAGACATCCAAGACTCAGGTTCAAGACCTGGGGTCCTCTGTAGCCTGCGGTTTCTGTGTGGATGCCACACTTCTTTCTCTCTCTCCTTCAACTCTCCATGCTGTTCAGTATCTTAATTTTTGGTCCACTTAGTGATGCAGTCAGGCTCTTCAGAGACAGTGCAACTGTGTGTTTAGAGCATCCATGGAGTCAGACAGCCTTGGCGCACCAATTTATTAACTGTGTAACCTTGGACAAGTTACTCCTGTTTCTATGACTCAGTTTCCTAATCTGTAAAATGGGACTAGAGCAATACTTGCTTCACATAACTTCTGTTACTACATGCCCAGCATTAGACAGGAGGTGGCCAAAGTCATCTTTCCTGTCACTTTATGTTTTAGGTCACCAACTAGGCGTGTGTGAATACTCTAAAATATAGTCAAGCCATCTCCTTTATATGTAGGTTATTTCCAGATTTCCACTATTACAGAGAAGCTGGAATTTAACTCCGATGCAAGTGTGTCTGCACAACTGTGTGAATTTATGAACAAGGAAGGAATTCCTATAAGTAAACCTACTGAGTCAGCGTTTGATGTCTATTACCAAAGGGCCACAGAATAAGCCTGCAACGAACGTGTGCTCTCCGGACAGAATGTGGGAATCCTCCTGCATTTCAAAGGCAGTAACTGTGCATTATGCTGTCTTTCACCTCATCAGCGTGTGAACAAAAAGTGCTGTCTTACGGCGTTCATCACATTTTCCAGATTACTCAGCTATCTATTCACAATTAATGATCTGTTAGCATCTCTTAAAAACATGAAATACTTATGCAGTTTGCTCCTTTTTTGTACCTTTGCAGCTTGATTTCTAATGTTTTCCACAAAAAATATTTTTATGTTGTTAAACTGATCAATCTTTTGTTGACTAGTTTCTAGGTAATATACTACCCGTGGAATAACCTTTTACTGCCCTGTTATTAAAGCAAAATTATTTAGGTTTCATTTTTTTCAGGGTCGCACATTTTATATCTAAATATCTGAGACATCTGTAATAGTCATAAAAATGTATTAATGATTAATTTAATTTTCTAAACATTTGGCCAGTTTTCTCATCACCATTTAATAATACTAAGCCCTCATGTCTCCATCAATTTGAAGTGCTACTTTTATTACCTATAAAATCCCCGTCTGAATGTAACTTGAATTCCTTTCATTCTTTTTTTCATTGATTTGCCTCCCTAGCTCTGCCCCAGGACCAGACGGTTTTAATCACTGAAACTTTGTAACATATTTTAATATCTCATTGCACTAACACCAGTCAACAGTTGTTTCCAGAATTTTCTGGACTATCTCATTAGATTGTTTTCCAGATGAATTTTGATACCTTTAGGTCAAGTTGCTTCAAAAAAAATCACTATCAAATTTTAAATTAATAATTACCTCTTTTTGCTAATTAACTCAAAGCAGGGGACCCATTCACAATACATACATATGTCAAATCCGCACTTGCCTTTTAAATGTCACAATTGTATTTGTCAATTATACCTTAATGAAGCTTGGCGGGGGAAATCTTGAAAAGCCCTTTCTGACCCACTTTTTCTTTTTTCCTCATAAGAATGCCAATGACTCTAATTTCCCTTTATAGGTGAAAAACCTGGGGCTCCAAAAAGTGATGATACTTACCCATAATCACCCGCTATGGGGACAAATGTCCTAAGACTCAAATCCAGTTGTCTGACTCTGAACCTGGGGCTCTTTCTAGCATTCCTAGAAAGTGAGAGAAGATTTTGATAAATTGGTGGTATGTTGCCCTATATTTGATGAATGGGGAACCTATACAGATGGACTTACATCATTTTGTAAATCAAAGTTGCCTCAATAAATATTTTAAAAATATAACAGAAGGAATTAGTTTAGAAAAGTGAGAGGAGACATGTCCCAGTGGCTCAGGCACTAAGTCTGAAGCTGGGGCACCGGCCATGTAATGCCCAAGGACCCCAGTTTGTGACCAGGGCCAGGGGGAAACTGCTTCAGACAAATAAACAAATAAATAAAAGTGCTTCTCTTCTTCATTCTTTCCTTTCTTCCTTCCTTCTCTCCTTTGAAATGCTTCTTCCTCCTCTGCCTTCCTTCTTCTTTTTAAAACAAAACAAAACAAAAAGAAAAATAAGAAAAGTCGGGGGAGATCACAGTCATTTTTATTGAGAACCTGGGAAGTATTCAGCCTACCTGAACTCTTTGGAATCCAAGTATTTATTGAGTCGTCCTGTCAGACTGATCCTCCCATCTGCCTACCTTGCACAGTACTGACCCTCTTCACATGACGTCCCATGAATGACAGTGGAGCAGTAGTGACAGAAAGGGCTCTAAAACTTACAGCTAGCAGTATGTACTGGGTACCACCACACAGCTGCTTTGGACTCTACTTAGAATGGAAAAAAAAATGCTGACATTTAATCTCATGTTTTAAATCTGACTGTTATAAATAGGATTTTAGCTTAAATATACCGAAGATTTTTTCACTATGCAAATTATATCGGTTCCTTAGCAACAGAACAAATAAGTGTTTCCCCTCTAATTCCATGTATGTTAGTTTAGAGAGAGCACACAATAAGTTAATTAGAGAGTGGCTGGCAGTGATTTGTAAATGTCATATTAACATGCTGCATGCTTTTGTCGCACCCAAATATTTTTAAAAATATAGGTGGCATTTCCATCATGGTTGATTTTTATTTTTTTCGTCCTTAGGACCTTTTCCCAACTAATATTTGGAATAAAGATCTAGCAATAATTTGTGATGCCTTTAAGCGTGACTTCTAATTGAGGATGTGAGAAACCAAGGTATAAAAATCTAACTGGAAAATGAAGCTAAATCGGGGCATCATTAGAGTCTCAATGTATCAGAGGCTGTCTGCTGAGCCCTTGCATTTTACTGGGGCGAGAACTTGGGCACGGGTGGAGTCGGTGGTTACCCAAGTGCCAAAGATCCCTACCTGATTGAGCTTCTCTTCAACCCAGGACTCCTGATTCTGTCACCTTCCCCTCTCATTCCAGGACCTGCACTTACATTCCTTAAATAATCAACTGTTTCTTAGCAAGCGTTTGCTTATACTTCTGTCTGTTTTCTATTTACCTTGTGCTTGGTTTCTGCCAAAAGTTACCCTCCTGTCCACTTTCCCCACCATGCAGGACTGGCTTGTGTGATATCTGATTCATAAACTCTTTTTTGAGAGGCAGGTAAGGAGAGGAGGTGTGCTGGGGGTGGAGGGAGCAATTCTGTAATATTGCAGATAAATTCTGAGGTAGAAAAGCTAAAAAGAGTTTTGAGGGAAAAAAAAACCATTTTTTTCTTAGTAGACGAATATCTCTGCTTTTAATTATTTCAGTTGTACATTTTGTTTCCATATGTTTACTCCTGTTTAAACTACCATCCTTATTTTGATTATCAAGAAGTGGAAAAGCAAAGGCCACCTTTCTATTTCACAGCACTTCCCAGAATGAAGGAGAGCTGAATGGATAATGACGCAGACTTTGTGTTCAGTGACAAAAGTAAATGTTGTATCCATTAGGAATGCATGGAGATGCAAGTAACAGAAAACTCAACGAAGAGTGACTGAAACCACCAGAATATTTATTCATTGTTTACATTAAGTCTGGTTCAGAACATAAATGACGTTGGTAACATTTGGGGTTGAGGCTGGTGCCATTGCCCCAGGCCTCATGACCTCCTGTGACCTCCTCCTGATGGAGGGTGGGAAGTGACAGTTCTCCTTAAGCATCTCTTTCCTTTTATCTGGAAAGAAAAGTCTTTCCCAGAAGCCCCCGGGGTGTTTGTTCCATCTCATTGACCACAACAAAGCCAACCTTAGCTACAGAGGAGCTAGGAAAGGCTCCCCGCT
Source organism: Solenodon paradoxus (assembly GCA_004363575.1). Classification (NCBI taxonomy): domain Eukaryota; kingdom Metazoa; phylum Chordata; class Mammalia; order Eulipotyphla; family Solenodontidae; genus Solenodon; species Solenodon paradoxus. The sequence continues at coordinate 184,761 of RJWH01002320.1, forward strand.
GGGAGGAAAGTCTCTTCACTGGGAGACAGGCTAGGACCAAGGGTTTGGCATACTGCTGTCTGCCAGCCATGGTGCCTACCATAAACTAGTTCTAGTAGCAGAACGCCCAGCCTCTAGCTCCGTGGCACTCCCCTTTTCCTGAACAAACTAGTTGTGTTCTACTGAGGGTTTTCTCTCAGCTCTAAGCTGGTATGTCCTTGATGGCGGACAGTGATCCTTTAGGAGAAATTGGAGATGAAGGATTCATACCCCAGCTTCCTCATCCTGGAGTGGCATAACTCCAAAGCATAGTTCACTTAAGTTTCCAGTGGGATCAGACCCCAGCTGCCCATCAAGGTAACTTGTCTGTCAACGCACTTGGAAATGTTCCTTGGCTCCTCTGCCCTGAGAGCGATTTTTCCTGGGATCATCTTCCAAACAAAGCACTGATAGTCAAGTCTTGCTTGAGAGTTAGCTTCTGAGGAGAATTCTGTCTAAGGTATTAGCTATATGAACTTCTTTAACTTTAGTTCTTCCGATAGTGGAGCGGAGATCATAATTCTCACTCAAGGCATACAGCTGTGAAGGTCAATGGCAAAGTAAACGTGAAAACATATTGCAAACTACAAAGCATTACATGGACACAGCAGATCGGAGGCTGGAAAACATAGTGTTCTTTTCCATCCAAGCCATCAGTTTAGATTCCATTTCCGTAATTTTACCAGACTTGCCAAGGACGGCATCTTTGGACACAGATCCCTTTCTTTGACAGGTAAAGGAAATGTAATTGCTAAAGTGGTACTTTCCCTCACTCTCAGCTAAGAGCCTGGCTTTTATGACTGTTACTACACTAGGAGTCCAATTAGCTATTATTCTTTAGAGGTGGGGGGTTGGTGATAAAATGACCTGCGTGGTTGCATTGCAGTTTTCAATATTCAGTATATTGACAAAGACAAACCATTAACTCTGTCACAGGTACTCAGCTGGAAGCCTCTTGGGACTGCCTCAAAAAAAGGTACCCCTGGTTTCATTTTCTCCAAGGGGAAGAAAAAGGGCCCCTCCATGTGTTGAATACAATCACCTTAATGAAACCAGGCTTTTAAAAATAAGAAGCAAAGCCATTCATTTCTCTATAGGTGAAATTTTCATCCAATATGGCTCGAAGTTTTCTCTCCATTTTTTTTTTTTTTTTCTTTTCCTTGACCTTTCAGCTGGGGGACTCTGCACCCTATCCTGTCAGCTCCCACCACTTTCTTGATGCTTTCCTTCTGCCCTTATGGCTCCTGGGTGATCAGTGCTGTGTGAATTGACGACTGGCGTCCGTCCGACCTTCTGCTGGGAGCAGCACCTGTGTTGGCTACGCCCTGCTGACCCTGGAGTCCTCCACCCTGCTCCTGCCCTGCTCTGTGCCCCTGCCAGTTGACTCTGACAGACAGTATCACCTGACTTCCTTGTCTGCGATATTCCATTGCAAAGTGACAGCAGCAGCTCAGAGGGCACAAAGAGAGAAGCATGGGAAATTAGGCCCAGGACACCCTCCTTCACTGCAGTACAGCAGGGGCTTGCCTTTCTACCTACCCTCCCACCACCTGTCAGCAGCCCCTCTGCCGCAGCTCTCCGACTGCTGTTAATCCCTTTCCTGCCTCTGTCTGGTGCAGGGGTGCTAACTGCTTTCCACTGTCCTCTTTGACTCCCTTCACTCTCACCTCTGTAAACAGTGCTCCATTCAAGCTTGCCTTCTGCTCCGATGGTGGAGACAGCACCTCTATGTCCCTTTGAGCATTTTCTGCCAAATTGGATAGAGCTTTCTGCCATTGGATAGAGCTAGTGGGACACTTTCATCAAGGGGCCCTACCTTTCTCCAGCCAGATGAGGATGGCGTGGAGGAACACGTGGCCCCAGCAAGTTCAGGGGGACGTTCTCGCTCTGCAGCTCAGACCAAGAGCTGTGTAGCCTCATTCCCACAGCCGATTCTTCTGACAGCATCACCAGAAGAGCGGTTTCTATAGCTCGACTCCCAGAGCTGCTTGGGTCAGGGGCTTTTCCAGGCCTTCCCCTTCATGCCATGAGTCTCCCCGGGACCCTCCAGTCAATTTCTTGTTCCTGAACCAGCATAGTTTTCTGCTGCTTACTCCCAGAGAGTCTTCACTGATGTCTTCCCAAGTGACTCTCTCGGGAATTCTTCCCCCAAGCAGCCAACAGCCTTGCTTGGAAGCCCTCCCTCAGTCTCTTGTTGAGAACTGATCCTTCTAGCCGCCCACCTTTGCTTGTTGCTGCTCACTGAATTTCCATGGCTTGCTCCCTGCTATCCACACGTGCTCCATGTTCTACCAGACTGGCTTTTCCTGGTCTTTTCCAATCTGGTTTTTGTGGTTGTTCCTCTTTGCTGTTTGTCCTGGTGCAGGACCCCCCTCAGACCTGAGTCCTATCCGAAATGCCCAGCGCTACAGAATCAATCACGAAATTAGTTGAAACCTGAGATAAAGCTAAATGAGGACATGTTATTATCATGACATTGGCGACACTGAATGTAGCTACAAATGCTATGTTTGACATGTCAGGCTTTTAAGAAGATCTTTTAATAAAGGTTAGGGACTGCCCTGTCTGGGATGGCAGCCCTCTGATGTGTGTTGCAATACCTGGATGGCTCCACCAATGTAGAAAGAACCAGAAGCTTTTATTCACAGCAATCTGAGACAACAGAGGTAAGAGATCCCAAGCAGCTGTTGCAGCTTCTCCCACGATCAGCTGAGAAAGAACATGTGTCCTCTGGCCCCCCCCCCCCCCCCCCCCCCCCCCCCCCCGAGTAGTGGGAACCACTGCTGACTGTGTGAATCGATGCTCTTGTCTGGACGCATAAGACACTCTAACTCTCCTTACTGGCCCTCTTGGTCTCAAGGTCTTCACTTTTCTCTCCGTTAAGTATTGGGGGAAGTGACTTGCTTTACTCATATTTTTTGCATTTGTGTTCTTTGTGTAAAAGTAGCCTTGAGAACAAAGAGCCTGCTTAGATTTCCACGTCTGGGAGTGGCTTATCCATCTTTAATGAGACTGACCCACTACCTCATAGGGAGTGCCTTCTTTTCTCACGTGGCACACCTCAGAGGTGGTTAAAAAAGACCAGTATAATGAAAAAAATGCTTGTATATAAATCCATGTTTCAAAGTCTCTGACTTTGAGGGAAAGCAAGAATTCCCTCCTTGCTTTCAAGGAGGGTTGAAATCTCTCCAAGATCACAGTTTAAAGAGTGTTAGCTCTGGAAGAAAGGCTAGGGGTCACTTCATCTCTTCCCTCTGTAGGATGTTGAATTTTGTCTCTCAAAAAAATCTGCCCAATTCTAATCCCTGGCACCTTTGACTATGGCTTTATTTGGAAGTAATGTCTTTGCAGATACTATTAAATTAAGGATTTTAATATGCAGTCATCCTGAATGTAGAATGGGCTCTAAATCTAAAGACTGCTGTCCTTTGAAGAGAAAGCAGAGGAGCAGGAGAAGATCATGCGAAGGCAGAGGCAGGGACTGGAGTTACGCTGCCACAAGCCCAGGACACCAGGAGCCTGGCTGAGGCAAGGGAGGATTCCCCTGCAGAGCCTTCGGGAGCGTGACCCTCCCAGCACCCTGCCTTCAGGTTTCTGGTCTCCATGACTGAGGAAGGAGCACAGTCCTGTTGTTTTAAGCCTCAAATTAGTGGCAATTTGTTAGAGCAGTTCTAGGAAATGGATACACCCTCCCATTCACAGCTTCAAAGAGGGAATGACTTGGCCAAATTTTCTTCAGGATTAGAGGTCAGACACCTGGGATTAGAATCCAGTTCTCCTGATTTACAATGTTTCTTGTACAATGTCTACACCGTCCCTTCCATGAAGTTTTCCTCCCTCATCCAGTGTTTAGCAAACTTCCAGCCCACCCCTGGGGTCAGAACAGAATATGGTCCTCGGGTCAAGCATGCAGTCCTTCAACCAGTCTCATGTATCAGTGCTTCTCCGTGCCAGATGCAGTGTTTTATGCTGGGGGACATGAAGACGAACCCGCCATGCACCACACACTTGGTAGATTTTTGTTCTAATCAAGTTGGGGCACAGGAGAAGACAGAATGTGTTTGAGGAACTATGATGCGGGTAGATTGATACACACTTAAACATGAAAATGTACCAGCTGGAGTTTGTGTATTGTGGGGAGAAGGAGCGAAGAAAAGAGTGGGCACAGGTGCTCTGAGGGTCTCCGATGTTCCACCCGAGGGACATTTCCTGGAGAAAGGGATGGTGAGTTGCTTGTGGTTTACTCAATCTGCCTGATAAGAGGCTAGAATTTAAGGATTTGTGTTTTTCTTACAACATGGCCCTTAAATGTGTAGACCTTTGATTCATCATACAATATTCAACCCAAGAAATGGTGACCTGTGTCTTCAAGAGAAGAAAACTTAACTAATTTATTGGATATATCGGGAAGCATCAGTCTAAGGTGATGGATGGTAGTTAGCTTCAAAGGGGTCTTTCAAGAACAAGTGGGTTTAAATGACATCTTTATGTCCCTAAGACCTGTGATGTTCCTGTATAAACCCATCCCAGCACGGACTTTGGTTACCTGTGGTTAGGTTGTCTATTCACACACTGTTAGTCCACTGGGGTGGGGAACATACACCCTCTATATTTCAAAACTTTATCTATGACTTCCCTCCTCATCCACCATTGCTCTCTACTTGAATCACCTCCACACCTGGTTCACGATTGTTTTGCCCACAGTGCCTGATTTAATGTGGCTCACCTAGGAGGCGATTAATAATTACCAGTATAATGAAAAAATGCTTATATAGAAATCCATGTGTCAAAGTCTCTGACTCAGTCTGATCCTTGCTCTGAAAAGGTGGTCTTGCAAAGACATCTAAAAGACAGTCTACAGGTTGCATTTCAAATACACCGAAGATTGGTATGGCGACTATATAAAAAAGTCTACAAATCAATGAGAAACCGGTACCCAGTAGAAAAATGGGCGAAGGACATCAATGGGGAAGTCACAAAAGAGGAAGGAGATTCTCCACTTCACTAGTAATGAGGGAACTGGAATCAAAACACCGACATGACACTACAGACCTATTAGATCAGACAACATCTTAAACATCTGTTAATTTGACGTTGCAGCAGATGGTAGGATATGGGCAGTGATGCAGACTGTCACTACTTTAGGGACACTTCTCCCAATTAAAAATTTAAAAGCACATACCCATGATGTTCTACTTTTCAAATCACTCACAATTCAATAAACACGCTTGCCTATGTGCCCAGGCAGGCAGTGTTTATAAAGATTAAATGGGGTGGGGGTGATTTGAAAACAAGCATATAAATGTCCATCACTAGAAAAAGGACTAAATGTGCAATGAGAAATTAGCATTTTGGATCAACGGTCAACATTACATTTCTACTTACCAACAGAGCGCTCCAGGAAGGCTGGTGCCTTTTCTGAAAGAAACACAATTAATGCCATCTTCACGTATGGAGTTGTGTATCCATAATTACGTAATGCAAAGAAAAGGCTTAGAAGGCAACACAGACGCAGGGCCCCTGGGGAAGAAGAGAGCAGAACTTTTTTTGGAGGGGAAGGGTGGTTAGAGAGGCTCAGGTTCATTCCCATTTCCTCTTCTTTCTCATAATTCAGTTGTTTAGATGACATTTCCCAGATTCCCTGGCAGTTAAGGGTGATCATGCGACTAAATTGTGACCATGGGAAGTGTAGGTGTTATAACCTCCTAACAGGCAAGCTTCCTCCCTGCGTTCTGGAGGCTACATTTCAAGATGGAAGGTGCCATGATGCTGGAGCTCTGCCTGGGAGAGCGCCCACAGAGCAGGAACACGAGGCTGAACTTCAGGAGAGCAAGAAATAGAACGAGACTCTGGAAAGCCACTGAGATTTTATCTGGACTAAGAACTAGCTTCATCCAAAGTAGCACCGGGATTTTAAATGTCAATTACCATTAAAATCCCAGTGCTACTTTGGATGAAGCAACAGTGGACATACAAAGCAAGTGGCCATCTATGAATGAATGAATAATGAAAATGTGCGCGCACACACACATGCTAGAATATTCTGCCTGAGAAAGAAGGGAAGTCTTTTATTTGCAACAACATGGATGGAGCTCGAGGGCATTGCACTCAGTTAAATAGGTCAAAAAGAGAAATAAAAATAACCTATAGTCTCACTTATATGCGGAATCTTTTTTTTAAAGGAAAGGTTCAGGCAGGAATGAAGGGAAGCAGGCAGACAGGCAGGAAGAGTGAGGAGGAAGAAGCATGTTACTTAGTTTTTATTTAGTTGTTTGACCCAAACCCAGGTCTTGAACCCAGGGGTATGTGGCCTGCACTCCTTCAGAGGTGACTGACCTAACTACTGCTCCACCAGGGCACACTTATATGTGGCATCTTGAAAGAAAAAGGATGCATTCACATCCTTTAAATATATAGTTTTTTCAATGAAAGATAAAGTGAGACCAAACCCTACCTTAGCCGGCCATTGATATAGTCAGAATGTTATGTGAGTGATAGTGGATTTCTTTTTGGTTTCTTGAGGATCCAGAGGGAGTCTTGCTGTGCACCATCCAGAAAAGTTCTTGCAGAGCTCTGTTCTTGTACACGGGCACACAAGCAGTCAAGGGACTTTAATGCCAGCCCTACATTCTGATCTCACTGCCTTCAGAAACTTGAGAAATCACTTCATTTCCCTGTACCTCCATTTTCCCACCTGTTTAACTGTTTAGGGCAGGTTTCTCAGGAAGCAGAATCTGAGGCTTATCAGGGAGTGCTCTTGACTTTGTGGGCATGAAGGAAGAGTGACGGGATAGAGGGAGAAGTTCAACTGGGATGTGACCGGAACAAAGATTCCAGGGGGGCTGGGATGGACTTGAGAGTTACCCTCAATTAGGACCAGGTAGTCAAGCCTTTGTAACTCCTCAAGAGACCAGTGGTTCCTTGCAGGTTCCAAGGCGAAAGGCTTGACCTTGACATTTGAGAGTTATCATTTTAAGCAGTTGGGGAGAGGAGCACTTCCATTCTGAGGGGTTCTGGACTGAGTGCACCCCAACATCCATTTCATAGGTCTATGCCTGCACCTCATGGTTGGGGAGAGAACCAACTGAGACCTTAACTTCAAAAAGCTCTGTCAATAATGAAGAGTCTCTTCATGTGAAATGATTTAAGTTTGTGTCATAAACTCATCCCCAACAAAGAGAAATACAAATAAATGAAAGTCAGCTAGATGTTACTGCTCTCTTAGGTCCCAAAGGGTGTGGGTACCAGATTCCTAGGAAAAAGGAAACCACAAAACATCAAGTCCAGAGACGTCCTTAAGCAGAGATGGGTCCCAATCTGGGCATGTCTCTGTGCGTTTCTGTTTTGTAGTGATGAATGGCAGGACAACACTATATGGTCAGTGCCCCTCTGGTGGTCCGGAACAGAGAACTGACACATGTCAGAAAGGTGAGAGTCATGGTCATTTCAGGGCAGGGTGAGGTCAGCGCGCTGTGGTGGAATGTCCACAATAAGACCCCACCTGTTTGATGACATCAAACCCTAAAAAAAAAAGCACTGTTTTTTTAATGGAAAGCTGAGACTGTGCACATTCGGAGATGCCAATACTTCAAGCCAAGAAGCAGCAGGCACTAGGAAAACTGTGCCTGGAGGAGGCACAGCTCTGTCTTCGTGACGCTGTGACATGCGTCACAGACTTTCAGCATTTTGTAGATGTCAGATTTGACACCTCAAGCTCTTATTTCCTGCTTGTGGAACTTAGTAACCTATCGTGGAGGTTAGTTTGGCTGCGAGGGGGACGGCACCCCGTGATTCTAGAGAAGGATTTTCTCCACGAAGCAACCATTGCCTTCCGTGGGGGTTAAGTGTGACCCTTTGGGATATGGGATGAAATATTAAAATCTGCACTTCCCTTCTATTTTTATGACTTATATATGTATTTATACTAGCGCACATGCATGTAATTTATAAACACACACCTACATTTGGGGTGCACTTTTAAAAACCACACTGGGAGTAATACATACCTTCAGGTGGAAACAAGAGGACTCTTGAGGAGCTCACTGGTCCCTCTTTAAGAATCTGATGGAAAGTAAAGATACCCTCTTCCCAGAACACTGCACATGTACATATAGCTCTGCAAACAGCTTTAGGGGGTTCAGAGAGCCCCTGAAGTTCACCTGTGTTTCCCCGGGTGAGTTCTTGCTTTCAGGGAGCTCATTTAGGATCATTCCAGCTTGTCTTTAGGCTGATGCAGCATCTGGTCACCCAGCAGGGCTCTCGGTTAAGGAGCTTGATGTTGGCACTGCGGGGCCTCATGTGCTCCTTCTAACAGCAGACTTCCTGAGCCAAAAGGAATGGATGCAAAATAATGGGTCCTCCCGTTACCCCCTCAACAGGACAGCCTGGTGAGCATAGCCGTCTTCTCCTTCATCCTGGTATTGCTCACGTCTGTGTGCACACACAGAGACTGATCTTTCATTATAAAGCACAATCTGGCAGAGAATTTGGAAATAGAAACATGTGAACCAAGAAAACTTAAAATATTCACAATCTCATTTTGATATATGACCTTGCAGTCTACTTATCCAGGCATATTTGTACCTAGGAAGGGATTATTTTAACAGGTGTATTGAGGTATAATTGTGATGAAAAAATAGCACGTATTCAGTGCACACGGTTTGATGTGCAATGCTCATATGCAGACACCTGTAAAACGATTGCCAGGGTCAAGGTCATGGACATATCCACCGACTCCCCAAGTTACCTCGTGGCCCTCAGTGTTTTCTGTTGGTTTGTTAACTTGCTGTTTATTTTGTCTTGTGTTGACAGTTCACATGAGATCCTCCTTCCTTGCGGATGTGCGACACACTATTCACGGCGCCAGGCTGTGCAGCCCATCTTCAAAACGTACTCACGTCGCACAGTTGAATGCTCATGGCTATTAAAGGAGGTTCATCTGAATTTATTTTGGAGCACATGCTTGTGTTAAAAAAAATCAAAATTCTATTGATCAAAGGCAGGGATTTTTTTTTTTTTTTAATGGAATGAGTTAACACACCCGGCATAGATAGCATGCTAACTAAAAGATACGTAAGTACCTCCATAAACACTGAGGATCCCTGGATCTTGAATCCCAGGGCAGAAATCTGGGCTGCTTCTATTCTTCTGTCTTTGATTTGCTCTCTTTCTCTAAAACTTCTTCTTCCCTGGATTCTTCCTTTTTCCCTTTTCTCACCTTCCTCCTTCCTTCTCAGTCATTCCCCTTCAGAGGTTGCTTTTCTGGCATCCACTGCATCTGTCCCCGAGTGGTGCAGGGAACAAGGCAGGCCACACAGACTCAGCCCCTCCATGCTCCCAGTCTCTTCCCCAGGGATGCCATCCCGCAACTCTCGTCCTTGTCTGGAGTCCCTCACTGTCATTCCCATCCTACCTGTAGGCACTCAGTTTGCTCTTAGAAACTCACACCTCTGGAAGCATCCACAGAGTCAGGGCCTTTCTCTGGCAGTCGGGGTTCCATAAGCTGTCAGCTCCATGAAAGAGGCCTCTCTGCTGAATTTATGGCTTGGCGAAGCCATTTCATAAAACATGATTAATGATAATTAACATTTTAACTTCAGGCCATTTAATGGCACCCGACAATGGGGTCAAGTGAAACTCATGGGTGTCATATGTCAAATGGCACGGTTAGAGGAGGGGGCTGCATGCACAGTTGCTGAGAATTCGATGAAGAGTGTGTGAGGAAGCTCAGGCAGGCAGAGCCCACACCCTTCCTCAGACCCTGCTTCCTCCCCTCACAGCGAAGGGGCGACCTACATTCTGCATAAGAAGCATCTGAGCTTCAGTTAGAACGACTGTTCAAAAGCTCAGTTTTGTGAGACACGTAATGATACTCCACTTCTTTCTGCCTTGTGTGCTCAACACGTAGCACGCCGCACATTCGCTGGATGGCCAACATTATTGGGCTTAATTTCCCAGGTTTTCTAACCTTTTTCACCCTACTATTTGCCCCTCACCCTCTAGGGTCTCTGAGCTGATATCTGCAAATGCCATTCATTCATCTTCATGTCCTCATTCCATCCCCTCACCAGCATCCAGGCAACTTAGCTTCTCTTCCACTCCCTTCTTGCTCTCAGAAGTTTGATCACCCTTAAGCCACACCCTTCTTGACCCCAACCAACCCTTAGGAATCCCCTTCCTGAGGGGGCTGGACACCACACACCACCGCAACCAACACGAGGCAGGAAGTGAGACCGAGAACCAGCGCATTCAGCAAGGGAAAGTTGGAAGCGTCCACTTCTGGGCAGTAATGAGATGAATGATTAAGGTCAGGCAAGATGGCAGTCTCCAGGTGAATGTTCTTCCTCTGGACCTCTGGGAGACAGGAGCTTGGTGCTGAATGTATGAAAAGGAGCACTGTCCTTGTGAGGGTGAAAGTCAGTTATCGGCAGAAAAAGTATAAGAGCAAAACAACGCTTAGCTCTTAGAGTAACAGCCTGGTCTGGGGAGTGGCCTTTTTGCTCACAGAATTGGGGTCTCTCCCTCTGAGGTGACGAGGCTGACGTAGGAGAAACCAGACTGTAGTCTATATCATGATCACAGAAGGCACCGGAATGGCAAGTTGAGACTGTTTGTCCCTTCCCCAGGGAGCCCAGCTGTGTGAGCAAGTCAATAGTTTGAAACTGGGTCAGGCTTCCAAACCAGATGGGATGCCAGACAGCAGGACAGCTGCAGTCACACTGGGAAATACAGTAACCTGAATAATAGGCCACCTTATTGAGCAAGAATAACTGCCCCTGAGTGAAACACTTAACATTCCTCAACTGAGCTCATCTTCCTCATCTGCCAGGAGCCAAGTTCAAGTCTGATCCCATTTGACTTAAGAAGAGGCTGAGGCTCAGGGTTCTCGCTCACCATCACACAAGTACTGGGTGGAGAAGCCAGAATATGAAAGCAGCTCGCTCTGCTGCCAGTATCTACGTGGGAAACTGCCCTACCGAGCTGCCTCCTGACCAGCGGAGCGGGTCTTCATGGCTGCCACGCAGTAAGGGAAGGGTGGATGCAAAGAATGATCAGCAATATGATGCTCCCTTTTCAAAAGCGCTTACTTAAAAATAAAGACATGTTGGCATGCCTTGGTAGAGTACAGTTGGGTCAGCTCCCTGCGATGGTGCGCAGTCCACATACATACTAAGGACCTGGGTTCCCAGCCCAGGTCTGGAGGGAACAACCAATGTAAACAACAAAATTAAATAAAATAAATGAAAATGTTTCTTCCTCCTCTCTCTTCCTGACTGCCTACCAGCTCTCTTCATTCCTGCCTGCATCTTTCCATAAAAACAAATTAATAATTAAAAAAAAAGACATCTGGTTAAAGAGAAAATTCAAGTAAAAATAGTTTCTGCTTGCAGAGAGCTTGAATCTTGAAGGTGGAATGAGAGCTGGAAGAGACTGGTGAGGTCCGACATGTATATCACAGGCTTTGGTAAATGGTGCTCGTGGAGCAGCAGGGAACCCTGAGGAATTTTACAATGTACAAAAAAATGTTCCCACTGTAACAGGCCTTGTGGTCGGCAGCTTTTCTGACCTTGCCTTCCATGTCAATGTCGATAGCTGCTGTCACCAGTCAATGGGTCTCCCGTTTGCTACTTAGAGATTCTCTTTATGCACTTAAAAGGCATCATTAGTACCAAGTGGCTATTAAAGCAGTCTTGCTGCTCAGAATGATTTTCTGAAGCAAATGCAGAGGAAACGTGTTGAGGGTTGAAGTCATTAGCTGCGACCACAGAAGGACTGACCGTGGGCAATTGTGCCATTAATCTTGATAAGGGGAAGTGTGAGTAATTCATAAAATCCACTTGGGGAGGTTTCTCCTTAAATGGACAGCTGAGTGAATGACCCCATGTCTTTGCTTTAGGTAAAGGGACACATGTGAACTGTGGCATCGACTTGGCATGATGAGCAAGTTAAGCAGGGGTGCTGGTGGGCGCATATCAGTGGGGAAAGCAGGGCAGCTGGGGAACAGAGGAGCGGTCACAGCTGGTGTTTTATAGAGCACTGACCCTTTGTCTGGCAAAACTTAATCCTTACAACAGTCCTGTGAGGCTGGTGCCATTCTCATTCCCATTTTAGAAGTGGAGAAATGGGGGCCCAGGCATATTATGCCACCAATGAAGTTACAAAAGTAGAAAACAGCAGAGCTGGGATTCAAATCCAAGCAGTCTGCGTTCGAGGCTGTGCTCTTCCCACTTGACTTCACAGTAGGACCTGAGGGTGGTGGCCCTGAATCTCCTTCTGCCTTTGCTTGAGGGATAGAAGGGACTTTGGCTTGCACAGACTTGGATTTGAACCCCAACTCTGGTACTTCCCGGATGTTGGGCCCCAAACAAAGAATTTTATGTACTTGAGACACTTGTTTCCTTCTGTAGAGAGCAGAGAGCTGCTGGGAAAGGACAGGAGTGTCAGGTGCTTGATTGTGCTTGAATGTACATCACCACCTTCTTCTTCCTCGTCGGGACAGAGACACTGACTGCCTGGTTCGGATACTGACTAGGGACATGGTGCACAGCCAGATGCCTGGCCCGAACAGAACCTCTGGGACTAAGGGCTGGCCCAGCCCATTGACTTTCCTCTTTGTCACCTGCTTCTGAACTGGTCTTGTCTATTTTGTCTCTGGGGTTAGAATCTGTTATGGATTGAGCATTTGTGTCCCTCCAGAATTCATATGTTGATTTCCTAACCCCCAATGGGACTACATTCAGGGATAAGGTTTTGTGAAGAGGTGATAAAGGGAAATAGGTGATGATAAGGGTAGGACTCTGGACTAATGGGCTGGCGCCTTTCTACAAAGAGTAGGAGACACCAGAGTGATCTCTATCATGTGAAGACACCTATAGAAGTTGGCCACCTGCAAGCCAGAAAGAGAACTCTTACTGAGAGCTAAATCAGTTGATGCCTTGATCTTAGATTGCCTACTTTCCAGAACTGTGAGAAAATAAATGCCTGTTTATTGTTTATGTAAGTCATCCAGTTTGTGGTACTTTGTTATGGTAGTTCTAGTTGACTAACTAGATTCCGAGTTTTCCGTGTTGAATAGAAGAGTAAAGTCTAGAAGTGCATTTAAGTCTATAACCTCACCAGCAATCCTGGTTCCAGTAAAGACGGCAATAAATTCTTTGCGTCTCCTCCCATTCATTGGTAGAGTTGAATTCCCCGACTCTTGAGTCTGGACAAGCTTTAGTGACTTGTTTGACCAATAGAATAGAATGGAAGTGATGTTTGGGGACTTCGGAGGAAGGTCATAAGAAACCTGTGATATCAACCCAGGCCCGTGGGAATACTTTTTATTGACACCGGGCTACCATGGAGTAAGGAACTTCAAGCAGCCCATGGAAAAGGTGGACACCTCTGCTGAGGGTGGAGCCCCCGGTCCTTGGAAGTGTATCCTCCAGCTCCAGTCCAGCTGAGTCTTCTAAAACTTGATGGAGCAGAGACAAGCCATGTCCACTGAGCCCTGCCCAAATGGAAGCTCCAGGAACAAAATCAATGGTTGTTGTTGCTTTGAGTTATTAACTTTGGAGGACAATTTTTCTTCTGTAACATATATCTCTTACTCCAAAACACTCCCAATTCCAAAGAGCCTCTGTCCCTGTTCAGAGCTGCTCCTGAACTGCTCCAGGGGGTCTTGTAACATGAGCCTAGAGTCTGCTGGGTGGAAGACTCTCCCTCCCTAATTGTACACTACGAGCAGGGATATAGGATGGGCAGGGTTTGAATTCTCTTTCTTGATTCTGACCTTGGATAACCTGAATTTTGACTCCTTCGTAAACCATTTGCTAAGATGAAAATAGTATAACCCATTTACCATGGGGGAAATATAACGTCTATAGACTCAAAGGAGAAACTATAGGCTTCTAGACTTTCAGTCTGCCATGCTTTCAGGCCTCACCCCTGTCTAGGAAATGCTGGAGCTGAAAAGAGAAACAGCCTGGTTGTTCATTTGTTTTCAGCGTTGGCTATATTTGAAAGCTTTGAACAATACAGCTGGTTCCCAGCCGTAGAGACTGCATTTAATTGGTCTGGGATTTAGACTGGGTATTCTTGTTACTCACAATCAAAACAAGATAAAACACTTCCCTGGATGACCTTCTGTACCATCAAGGTTGAGAACTACTGCTCTAGATTCACCATTATAATTTCTGGCATCATTGTTCTAGATTCTCTAAGACTTCAAATGAAGCCAAGATGGAATTTGGAGACAGTCCAGGAAACGAGGGAAAACATCCATCTTTGATGATCTCATAAATGCTATCATCCTTTATATTAATACAGATTAATTAATTAATTCACCAAGGAGTAGAATGTGATGAGAGCTGATCATGGCATTAAAGAAAGCTGACTCTCAGAGTAACCCAAATTCTTCCCTTTCACCTTTCTTTGGCTCCTCTGATTTACAAGGGAGAATCCTCTATTTGGTGCTAGGCTACTTTAACATCACTTCAACTCTTGGCAAAAATCGATGATTTCATTTGCCATCAACCAAAATTCAAGCAACACCAATCTAAACCTTTGCCCCCATGGCAGATAAGTGAGAGAGAAATTATTTTTAAAAATCACCTGGTTTAACACAATTCCACCCTACCAGGAGAAAGCTGAGATGCAGAGATATTTGGTGACTTGTCCAAGAATGACTCAGGTCCCTCTTTCTTCCCCATCTACAACGTAGTGTTTAACAAAGAAAATCACTCTGTAGGAGGGCCCCTCTGCCATATAACTGGGAGATACTCATTAGGCTCCATAGTTAGTCTGATGTCAGAAGAAAGGCTAAAACAAGTCCTACTGAAGGAGAGAGGGGAAGAAGAGGTCCAGAGCTTAGGAGAAAGAATGAGTCACAGAGCAAAGCAAGACTTGTTGGTTCAGGAGACAAGTTTCAGAAGGTACATGGAGAAAGAATTTGGTTCAAAAAGGAAAGCTATTTCTAATGCCAAGAATGTAAGCGGCTATGTCAAGAAGCAGTGAGAAATCCCCATACATCTCCCTCCCCGGCCAAGTTCTTTTATTTGTTTAAGACGTAGTCTTTCCTTCCTGGTGCTGGCTTTCCCCATATGTGTAGGGATTCTTGACTGCATGTTCATGTTTGGGGACAGAGTTCTCTTACACATTGAGGTACAAGGGAATCCTAAGATACTTCCAACCCCAGAATCCTAATTTGTCTTTAGACAGCTGGAGAGGCAAGCTCTTCTAGATGGTTTCCTCCCTGGACTGGGAGTAGGGGAAGCTGAGCCAGATGAGAAGACTGAGTGTGAATCCTGATTAAATCCTAGAGGAAACATGTATACCTCTTACTGGGAGCAATTTACTCCTGGTCAACAGCAGATGTCCTAAGCCCTGGTGGCTGAGCTTGGTTGAGGTCTGTCCATTTGAGTTTCAACCACCACTACTCAAGTTAGAGGCCTGTCCAAACACTGAGGGTGTTGGTTACAAGGACCATCTCCCACCCACCTCCCAATGCGATTCTTTAGTTTTGAGTTGATTCTGGTGGTGGAGATCCATGACTATATTTTGCCGAGCACTGATCTCAGTGTCTTGGCCATATTTCAAGGGAATGGGGCAGTGGAAAAAGTGAGGGTGAGTCCAGGAGGCACCAGAAAGGGGCTTTGGAACCTGAATGGAAAGAAAGTCCTTTCTCATTGGACATTCTGGGGAAGGAAGGAGGGCCAGCTGAAGTTTCAAAGGTGTGAGATATTCATTAGCCTCACAGACATTTAGAGTCTCAGAAACAGAGGCTCATATTCATAAAGGAATACAAGAATCTTAAAAAAAAGAAAAGAATGCATTAACACTAGAACTTAGTAGTTCTTACTCAGCACACTCAGACTTTGACTTCCTCACTTGCTGGCTCAGTAACTAACATCCAGTTACTTAACCTCTCTGAGCTTCCCTTTCCTCATTCATTAGTTAGATGTAGGGTATGCTAGGAAGTATAATATAATGCTCCTTGGAACAGTTATGGAACATGAATGAGTCAGTACAGTTAACGACATTATATGGTAAGGGCTCCAGAAGGTCCTTTTATCATTACCAGGGTCACAGGCGCTTAATGCCAAGCATGACCATAGATGTCATCCCTCAACTCCAATGCTCATGTCTGACTCCTGGTGGGAGAGGAATTGATACAGGGAGGAGACTAGTGCGCTGTGACTCCCCAGGTTAGTGTCTCCTCCCAGCCTAGGTCTCTCATTGTTGCTCCCCAATCAGGGGAAGGGTTGCTTTAGCTACCAAGGGATTTGGCCTCCGGTTCCTACAGACTTTCCAAACCTGAGCATGTTACCTTTCCCTTTCTGCGTTGCTGACATTTGCAGAGCTGAGCGCTCCACGGTCTGTGGCTCCTACAGGCTCAGTCGAGCAGAGTAGGACTGCATCCTCCCTCCCCTTGCTCTGGTGTTTAATCAAAACAGTACTCAAAATATGATTCTGGGAGATTATAGTAGGAGATTTGCAGGAGGTTCTCGATGGGGGCAGAGGTGATGGGAACAGATTGCCACTGGGGACCAGGGCTATTGATGGCAGGCTGAGACAGTCATTCTCAGGCCCTTCACCAGCACCCAGAGCTCAAGTCAGCTCTGGAGCAGCTCTGAGCTGCTGCTCAGTGCAGAACTAGATCCTCCTGAATTTTACAGCTGAGGAAACAAAGAAGGGAAGGGACTGGTCCATGGCTGCATTACAAGGTGGTAATGGAATTGAGATGGGGAAGCCAATTTCTGGGATTCTAGGTTGCCCTTTGGGGTCCTTTTCACACCCACTGTCTCCAGTCAATATGCCTAAATCCTTGGGCCAAGTCTGAGCAGCAGGCTCCAACTCTGGGGTGGGGGAGGTGGAAAGGAAGGAGACCTCCCAGACAAGAGAGGGAGAAACAGCCCCCTGAGGCCCTGGGTGATAAGGTAGGCAAACCCAGGTGGGCTTCCTTTTCCAAGACTCACTGAGTGACTGGAGGTCACTGACAGGTAACTTCCCTCTGGCACCCACCCCCAGCTGCATCCTCCAACCTCAGATCCTAGTCCCTGATCAGTCATATCTTGGTGGGTTGGTTCCTTTCTCTGGTCTTCAGTTTCCATCTCCCAGTGCTGACTCAGGGGGCATGTAAGGGCCTGTCTCCCCACCACAAAGTGGCTAGCTGGAGACCCACTCCCCTCTGGAGGCCCCTAGAAACAAGCTTCTGCCCACTTCACAGCCTAGGAGGGCTCTACCTGGCTCCCAGGAGGGGGTGGGGTCCAGAGCGCCTTGAAAGAAACCTCCAGCTAATGCTCTTTATTACAAGCTTTAATCCTGCAAAGCTGACTGGAAATAATGTTTATCTTTTTGCAGTTTAATTTCCCAGACCCAAAGCCGCAGGTCAGTGAGGGCGATAGAGGGCCCCGGGGGAGGTTGGGGGAAGGAGCAGCCATTGCCCAGAAGCAAAAGGAAGCCAGGAGGGGATCTCCCAGAGGAAGCCAGGGAGGGGGTGGGGAAGGAAAGGGGTATTGACCCTTGATTGAAAAGCTGAGGTCGGCCTCACCAGGGATTCCTGAGCCCTTGTGTGATCCCAAGCCAGTCCCTGTCCTCCCATTTGGCTTCAGTTTCCTCATCTGAGAAAGGGGCTTGTATTTTTGTAAATCATGATCTGAAAGTCCCTTCCCACTCAGATGATTCTATGGAAAAGAAGACAGGGTGGGACTTGGAGGAAAGGGCATGCGCTTTGTTTCCAGCAGTTTATCCAACCTCCACCTTTCCTCTCCACAGCCTCCAAGTGCCTGGACACTTCCCCAGGATGTGGACCCTTCCTGGCCGTCAATGGCTGGCCCGCTAGCACCCGCGGGTCTGGAAGGCTGTCCACGCAGCCAGAGTGGCGGTGTGAGCTCAGCAGCTTCCCAAAGATCCACCCCATGCTCGCACAGCCCAGCTGACCTTCTTTCTCCCTACCCCCATCAGCTCCCTGAAGTCCCCCTCTCCATGGGCACTATTTGGGCTTCCCTCCCTCTTTTCCTTTGAGCAGAGGCAAACCAAGTCATTGGGGACACAAACTCAGTTACTAAAGAGAGATTTTAAATCTCCCATATCTAGTCTCCTTGGTAGGGGGACAAAGTCCCCTTTCCTGCCCATGAGCTCCTGTAGGTTGGACTGCACCAGAAGTGTTTACTGACACTTGATTAAAGGGAGAGTTGCCCACTTTCCACTCAGATCCACTTCAAACAGTCAGGCTAAACCCTCCTGTCCCTCGGGAAGAGCTCCCGAGTACCAGAGACCTGCCAAGGCAAGGCCAAGGTTATCCCCATCACTTGTCCTCCCAATAAACTTAAAGCCCACATAGGAACCGGAAACAAATGCAGTTTTCAGAAATACCTAGATAGCTCCCCTGAACCTCTCTGACCTTAGGACTGCTGCTCCCCAATTCCAGCACTCTTGAATCAGGGGGCCTTAGCCTAGCTGGCTCAGGGAGTTGTTGCCTGCTGCAGCCTTTGATGAGGAGTGAAGCCGCAGGCACTGCGCAACCCGGCTGTTACTTTGTCAGTTTCTCTCTGCTCTCCCTGCTGGGAACAAGACTGTGGTCTCCAGCCTTGCACCACTGGTCCCCAGAACTCCTGGCCACATTCCATCCTCCTCTCCACCCCA
Source organism: Solenodon paradoxus (assembly GCA_004363575.1). Lineage (NCBI taxonomy): Eukaryota > Metazoa > Chordata > Mammalia > Eulipotyphla > Solenodontidae > Solenodon > Solenodon paradoxus. The sequence goes on from RJWH01002320.1 coordinate 203,406, forward strand.
CCTCTCCGAAGATCCCCTAGCACAGATATAGCACACAGCTTGGTTCGGTTTGATTATTTTTAAGGACACAAGAGATGGAAGGAGGAGAAGACGAACTGTGTCTTTAGGGTCCAGGTCAGTCTTGAAGTTACAAAGCGAAAGGGGCAGGGTAAGCTGGAGAGGGAGCAGCTTCAGACCCTGAATCACTGAGGGAGACTTGCTGCGTGGAGCTGGGGCACCAGGCACACTTTCAGCCTTCCCACTGGGCCTTCCCAAGGTGCCCTCCCACCTCCTGAATAGGATCTGACAGTCACTCCCAGCTCTGCGTGCACAAAGGGCTGGTCAGAGGGCTTCTGTGTATCTGTCCATCTCTTGGCGAAGAGGGCGCTCCTAACTCTGTCGAGGTCTCCCAGCTTCTTAATGTGGAGGTGCATTCCAAAAGCAGGGCTTATTTTCAAGATTCTCCAGCAAATCGCAGCCTTGGCGCTAACCTGCTGAGAAAGGAAAGGTTGATTAAAATCCGAAGGCCACTTGGCAGTGATGCCTAGAAAACTGGAGGTCAGTTGTGTCTCCTCCAAAGGCAATCAAAGGTCTAGAGGTAATTTGCTTGTTAGAGGTAACATCTGAAGCCCTTGTGTGCAAATTCAAATAACAGTGTAACCCCATTTTCTAAATCAGTAGCTAATCCTGAGAGAAATTACTGCGAAGAGCAGAATCTGATAGTGCTTGGCTGGAGGCTGCCTAATGCTTGGGGATGGTCCCTTTGGGGGGACGGGGGTGAAATTCCCTTTTACCAGGCACAGTCAGAGAAGCAGCTGAAGAGACACTCACTAGCAGTCAGGACCTGCTTGGAAGTGACTTCTTGGGGGTAAGGGTCTCTAAGACAGCGATGACAGCGATGACCTGGACTGCATTGCCCAGGGGGTGTCAGAGGCTGCAGGCTGGACTCACACTGGCCTTACACTAATGGTGTGTGTCTGGCCTGTGCCCTCAGACTTCTCTGGAAGCCTTGGTGTGTGTCTGGCCCTCACAAACTTTGGACACAAGCATAGCAGAGGTCCGAAGTCCTCCTCTGAAAGGCAGGCAGGTGACACTTGACTGTGACAGAGGGTCATCATGGTACCTGGCTGGTACCTTCGGCAGAGATCTAGGTGGAGCATCTATTTCTTTCATGACTTTTTAAGTGATCCCAGGTAAGTTACTCATTCTGAGCTTATTACTACTATTTGGCTTCAAAGTGAAGGGGAACTAGACCTTGGATCTCTTGGCTTCAGTTTCAAGGAAGCGCTGTGTGACAAGCATGAACCCTGGCATGGACAGCACCGCAGGCAAGTGCCTTTTGGGCAGACACTGCCCAGCACCATCAGGGGCCCCACTACCTTCTGCTCCGGATGGGTGCTGGCACTGCACTGCGGGCGCCCTCCTCCGCGGGCAGGATGCACAGTTCAGCGGCAGCCCCCGCAGGGCAAACGTGGGGTTTCCAAAGGCTTTGGCTACTTGGGAAGACTCTTCGCACACGGAGTCCCTGGGGACCGCAGGTCGCGCCCCTGAGCCTGGAGGCTGCCTGGGAATCAGGGGGCACGCGGGACTTCGTGACCTGGGCGAGACTGACGGGACGCTTTCCACACCACTGGCTGCCGCCGCCGTGTGTGCCAGAGACCAGATGCGCGGTTTTTCGCCGGAGGGGTAGTGCGTTGTGGTCAGCGCGGGCCCGGCTGGCTCAAACCAGAGGAAGTCGGCTTCTCCGGGCCGGGAGGGCTCGAGGAACGAGCAGCGGGGCGCCGCCAGGCGGTACTCCCTGCGCTCCAGCGCGCCCTCTCGAGCCGAGGCGCACGGCGTCAGCATTGACTGCGCGTCTTTTTGAAACGCAGCCAGCCTGTCGGCAGCTGCTTCCTCTTCTTCGGCCTCTTCCTCCTCCTCTTCTAGGTCTTCTAGGTCACTCAGCCTGAGTCCCCGGGCCTCCTGGCTACCAGTAACTTCTGTAGGAAATCGAGAGTAAGTGAGAAAAGCCCAGATCTCAAGGGACACCCACAGGAGTGCACCTCCCCAAGAAGCTTTTAAGATGCCCCTGCACTCTGGGCAGGAACTCACCAGGCTGACCACAGGGTCCTTTACCCTTGCAGCTGGCAGCTTGCCCCTGGGAAATAATTCCCGTCCCCAGCCCTGTCTCTAGCCCGTGGAAGACTCCTCTCTCTCCTGCTGCCAGACCCAGGGAATCCCCACTTGGTGCTGCCTGAGATCCAGATCTCAGCCCCTCAACCATGGGAAAGCAAGGAGCACTTTCTCCCTCGTGGCTGGTGTGTATTATTTAATTTAGCAAATGTTTACGAGGGACATCATTTAGACATTTAAGTGTTAGGCGTTCAGGAAATATAGGTAGTGATGCTGACATTCTAGAAAGAGTAGCACTGTACTTTGTCCCGGTGATAAGTATGACACAGGAAATTAGGTAGATGTGACAGAGACTAACTGGGAAGCTCTGCCAGTGTGGACAGCCAGGGGAGTCATTTCCAAGGTGAAGCTTTAAAGTCAAGAAAGAAGAAGCTGTTTCTGCAGGGAATTCTAGGCAGAGGGGACCACAGACAAAGGTCTGGAGACATGCAGGAGACACAAGCTCGGGGAAGACAGGGAGCCTCTTCTCTACAAGTTGCTCCACCAGGTAGTTGCCAGAATCTAAGCACAGGGCATGGTGACCAGAGCGCCTGTCCGTGGTGGCAAGCATCTTTGGGTACCTTCGGTGTCACTATTTAGGCAGCCCAGCGAGTCCTCCGCTCCACCCTCTGCCTTCCTCTCCTCCCCGCCTTTGCTTTTGGGAGCCCAGGTCATCTTGTTCTCCTTCTTGAGGCGCCGGCGCGCGTTGGCGAACCAGGTGGAGACCTGGGTGAGGGTCATCTTGGTGATGATGGCCAGCATGATCTTCTCGCCCTTGGTGGGGTAGGGGTTCTTGCGGTGCTCGTTGAGCCAGGCCTTGAGCGTGCTGGTGGTCTCTCTAGTAGCATTCTTTCGGCGGCCTGAGCCACTCAACTCCACAGCTCCGTACCTGGCGGGAGAACTGACTTACAGTTCCAGGGCTGGGAACCTGAAACTGCAGGCTGGAGGCACTCATCAGCCTGGGCATGAGGTGCTGCAGCTCCCCTTCCTCCTAGCCCAAGCACCCTCTTCTCCCCGGGCTCTGCTTAGATCACCCTGACTTAGCAGAAGAGGGGTGAGGACTTGCTCTGCCCCACTGTGCCGCACACCTTACCGATCATACTGGTACTGCCCCAGAGGTGGCTCATAAGGGTAGTAGGCTTCTGGTTGTGCCAGGCAGGGTGTGAAGTTCCCCGCAGCTTCCTTACATTCATACCGTGGGTTCTGGTGGGGGAGGAAAAAAAGAAATCAGAACTATATTTAGGGAGGAAGCAGGGGGGTAGTTGTCAGGGTTTGGACTCTGGGTCAAGTGTGGTTTAAATCTAGCACCACCACTCACTCCCATTGGCTGAGCCATCTTGGACACAGCTGAAGCAGTGTGCCTCAGTTGCTCTTTGGTAAAATGGGGAGAACAGTAGTACCAATAGTAATAGGTTATTGAAAAAAGGCTGCTTGACTGGGGTCCCAGAGCAGAACAGGCAGTAGTTATTTATAGCTGTGACATTACTGTTACTCCTTGAGTCTCCCCTTCCCCCAGCTGGAACTTCCCTGTCTCACTCTCCTCCCAGAGCTATCCCTGAGCCTCTGTATTTCTGGAACTTTGGGTAAATGTTTGAACTACTCTGCCTCTCAATTTTCTCCTCTGTAAATAAGAATAGTGGTGGCTTGATGGCATTAGAAAATTTACAGATACTGATGTTTTCTAAATAATATGGAGTCCTTCAAACTGTAAAATGTTGTCATGTGTTTTCTTATACACCCCCATAACCATTCGCTTTCCTCAGTGTTGTGCTCCAGTTCCTAGATCTTCCCGAGAGGGATTTCAGGTGTCACAGCCCTAGCGGGGTACGCGCGAGACCCAGGCCCCACGCGGTGCACTCACCAGCGCCCCGTACAGCACAGGCGGCTCCGGGCTGTAGGGCAGGTAGCCGGAGTAACTCTGGGCAGCTGCAGCGGCCGCGTAGGGGGCTCCATAGATGCCCAAAGCCGCGCCCAGCTCGGGCCGCGCGCTGCCCAGCAGCCGACTCTCATAGGGTGCGCAGCAGAGAGCTGCTGCCCCGGTGGAGCCAGAGGCCGCGTCTGGCACCGAGCGCGGGGCTGATTCGCAGCAGGCAGCGCTGGAACTTGCCGATACCAGAAACTACCGGTGCAAGAGAGAGGGCACCAGAGGTCAAAGACCTACGCTTCAGGCGAATTGCCCCTTCCTTCAACATTAACTAAATGGCTGAGCTTTTTGCTGAATCCTGGGACGGAAATTATCCGCAGACACAATTTATCCAATCTGCCCGTATAGATACAACTAAGCCTTTGCTTAGGCTCCACAGTCCCAGGGGGTCCTGGGGACGGGACCAATCTCTGAAATTCGAATTACAGAAGCCAGACGCTGGCACGTTCATTCCCCACTCTCATCCCCATCACAGGATCCTCCCCAGGCAGAGCTAGAAGTTGGCCTGAGAGACCACCATCAGGTATCATGCCTACTGTCATTTTACAGACAGGGAAGGAGGACCAGACAGAGTAGATTTGTCCAGAACCACAAAGTGGGTCAGAACTAAAATGGGACTACAGAAACTGGAGAACAGTGGTGGGTGTTCCCAGGACCCCAGGAAAACCCTTGTCACTGCACACTGCCCACCCTGGTCTGTAAAATCGAAGGAACCAGAAGCAAGGACGTGGCCCCACCCAAGGACAGAGGTCAACAAACGAACAAAAACCGAAAAGTGGGGAGATGGACAGCGCTCTGGACTGGAAGTCCTTTTATTTTCTTCTTCTCCTGAGACTCTTTAGGTTACCTGGGATGTGTGCACAAAAAGAACAGTCTGGAAGATCCCCGATATCCCACCCACCTCGCTGAGCGCTGGTTAGGGCACCCAAGTTTTGGGTCGCACGATTTTCCAACGGCACTGAAGGTGGGGGTGGGGAACTTTCTGAGCCAGGGACTGGGGATGTTACAAAGGTCTGTGGTACATTTCTCTGGTCCCTGCTCCCTCTGGTTTCCCTGGGGACTCTTGCGAGAGGAAGGCGTTCAGAAGCAGGCACTTGGCAATGGGCGCCCCCTCCACCCCGTCTGCCCCCACCCCGGATAAAGGCGCCTTTTACCTGGGAAGCACCACCGTACGGATGTCCAAAGTGCGGGAAGGACATGGTGGTTGTCCCTGGCCCGCCTCCCTCTTCTCTTGGGAGTTCCCGCCTCTGTCCCGGGTTCCTGCACCTCCAGCCGTGAGCCGCCGAGGTTCCTTACACGACTGCGGCCGCCCAGCTCAGGTTCCTCCGCCCGCTTGGCGCGACCGGAGGCAGAGCCGAGGGCAGCCGAGCTGCCGAGCCCTGCGCTCCAGAAGGCGCCCCTCCGACCCGCGTGGTCCGGAAGACAGAAGGGCCCATGGATGGGCAGGGGGAGGGAGAGAGTGCGGGCTCCCAAAGGCGCACGGTGGCGAGGCCAGGTGAGGCGCGGCGTGGGGCTGTGCGGCTCCCAAGGTGTCCCGGTCCAAGGTGGCAAGAGGCTCAATGTGACGTCACGGTAATCCCCGGCCGCCAGGCGGGCCTCCGGGCCCTGGGGTCCCGGGCCACCAAGCGTGCCAAGCGCAGCCAGCCCGTGGGCGCGCGCGCACTCTCACCCACACTCACACTTGTTCCGGGAGGTTTGTGCAGCTGGTGAAGGACGCCAAAGACCCTGACCCTTTCCGCTTGGCTTTGAATCCCACCCGCTTTCGCCTTAAGCACACGCGCGCGCGCGCGCACATACAACCTCCCCAAATTACCCGGGAATAGTAGGAGAAACGCCTCCCCGGCGCCGCGCAGGCCCCGGGCGCAGCGCACTCACCTCCTCCGCTGCGGCCGGGAGGAGGAGAGAAGCTAGCCAGGAGGCAAGGGAGGAGAGAATACAAAAGAAGAGACTGGAGAAAAACTGGGGGGAAAAGTAAAGGAGAAAGGCAAGAGGGAGAAGGAGGAGGGGAGAGGAGAGGTGAGGCGTCTAAGGGAACAGAGGCGCGCGGGGGAGGGGAGGAAACGGGTGGGCGAAGGCTGGGCGGAGGTTGAGCACTGGCAGGTGGAAGAGAGTACAAGCTCGGGGGAGAAGCCTCCAACCCGGCTCCCCCGCCCCTCCGCTGCTAGAAAGTTTATTTTCGCCTCCCCGCCCAGTGCTCTTTGGGGCAGCGCCGGGCAGCTCGGTGGATCCCACCGGCCCTCCCGTCTTTGTCTTCGGGGATCTAGCTCACTGCCCACTTCTCTTCAGTATTCTAGTTAGATTCAGCCCCTCTATGCTTTAGCCCGAAAAGCGTCCCCACGAGGCCGAGGTTCGGGTCCCCTTGGAAGCTGCCGGAAAACGCGCGAAGTCTGACCCCTGGCATCTGGGCACTCCTCGGAAGGCCCGACTCGGCTGCCTTCAGCGCACTGCCCGCTTTATCCTAGCAGGAGCTGGGGAGCAGGGTAGCGGGAGTAAGGCGCCGGGACCGAGCTGCAACCGCTGCGCTCCGCTGGGGGGTGGCGCTGGAGAGCCGCGGTTCAGCGCGCCGGGAGGGCGGCTTATTCCTCGCCTTTTGCCCGGCCGCTGGGTCAGACCCATCCATGACACCCCCTCCACCCCGCCCTCTTCATTCTAGGGGTTCTGCAAGGGACACTGATGGGCGAAGGGGCTCCTCGGTGTCCAAGAGGAGGGGTGCGTCCTTTAGGCCTGGCCCTCTTGGACAGGTAGCCAGCATCGTCGATTCCGCACACCTGAGCTGTCGCCAGGCCTGGAACCTCCCACAGAGCGCCTCCAACCCTCGATGTCTAGGGGACAAAACGGGGCGGTTAGACGGGTGAGGGGGAAAAAGGCTCTCCAGAGCCCTCACTGGCCCTCCACGGAGGAATCACGGCGGTTGGTTCCAGGACCCAGTTTCATTTTGTAGTTGACAAGCAAGAACTTGCGGGCCCAGAGGTTAGCAACAACCCAGGCCTTGGCCCGGCCCTGGGTTTTCCAGGGTCTGGGGCCCCGGCCCAGGAGCCCTGGCAGAGAGTTTGCCTCAGGCACCTTGCAGAAGGAAATGGTAGGACAGGACCGGTAGCCAGTGGCCTCTTTAGGATGACATCCCCACCTTTTTCCCTCCCCCTTTCTTTTCTTTACAGCTTCTGCTGAAAGAGCACAGAGCTTTAAGGGAGCTGAAAACCGCAGATAACTCCTCCTAAGGTTATTAACTGGAGGCCAAGCTCCATTCGAAATGCTAACAAATCCAGGGAAGTGTCCTGGTTGCTACTATGCTGTCAGTTACCTTGGAGAAACCTTGCATTCAACCCGGAAAACTCCTAGTTGGGAAAAGAATTATAGTTACCGTCAGATTGATTTAGTGGTAAAAATTCATCGTTAGCCATAGATCCTTTGATTTTTCAAAATGCACTTTGGAGCCATCCACATGGATACCTATAAGCTGGTTTTTTTTTTTTTTTTTCTTCCTTAAGTAAGAATTGGAGAGAATTCATTAAATTAGTCCCCGGGGGAAGATTGCTGCTAATTAATTAATTGCAAACATTTCCAGAGGGAAGGTATGTCAATTGTAAAGTAATAAAATTAGATCGTTGAAATACTTACTCAGCAACTTTGATTGCCCATTCGTTTCTAAGCAGATTTTTTTTTTTTTTTTTTTATGACAGAAAAATGGGGATGGTGGTGGAGAAAAAGCATTAGTTCTGTCCCCTGGCGATCTGGTTGCAAAGGAGAAACCACCATCTAGAATGTATTGATTTTTCGCTGATTTATAAGGCCTCTGCAGTATCAGTGGTGTGCAAGGCCTCCAGGGCTCCTCATGTCTTCGCTCGCTAGGGTTAGAGAACAGCAAGAAGATTTTTCAGAAGAAAAAAGAAAAGAGGACAAAGAACAGCCATGAAATGAATTAAGAGGCAGGACTCAGATTGTACCTCAGTGTGTTTTTCTGCTGTGGAAAAAAGAAAACCAACTAAAGAGCAGCTGCAAAGTTCTTCAGAGTTGCTGGTGGTATCAGAACGTCTTAGAGAAGGAAGGCTGCCACCTCCCCCTGCATCTCCATGCAGGGGACCCCTCCATGCAACATGTCTTTCCCCAGGGTGAGCCATCTTACCCTGTGCTGCTGACACTGAACGTCATCACCTGGAGCATTTGGTGGGGTTCCCTAAAAATGGTCCTTATGAAGTGGGATCAGTCTTCTCATTATGTTGGGACTCTCATAACCAAACAAAGGGAACCAGTTAAACCCATATCAAGCTCTGTCAGGTAGAAACCTCAGGTGAAAAGAAGTCTGTTTGGAGGGAAACCTGACTTAGGGAAGCCTCCGTGGAAATTGCTCTCTTCCTCCTAATAAGAGGCACTCATTTCTGCAGCGAAGTGCTCTGTGCTTCTCTATCTTACTAGCTTTCCAATGCTTTGTTCAGTGCCGATGAATTCATTGTGGGAAAAATGTCCAGTTGTATATGTGTACATATAGAATTGAGCTGAAGCAATAATTACACCTGTCAACTACAGACCCTCCCACTTATATTTAAAGTACTATTAAACAATCCGTACAGATTCTTTTGTATCATGCAACACATCCTGACATTCCTTCTTGCTGCTCATGACAAAAAATTGGAAATAAAGCAATCAAAAGTCTGTTGGGAGCGGAGAGAGAAACTTGTTTATTTGAAGTTCATGTTGCTTTGCTTTAAATGCACTGAATGTCTGGAGCAGGCAGAGTAAAGGATATGGTTTTGACAGTGAACTTGAATGCGGGTACCACTACACACATTGCATCACGTAGTCCATTATTTTGAGTTTAATAGCCATTGTTTCCTAATGACTTATAAAGATACCAGATTTTACAGGGGGGAAATCACCAGACATGGCCCCCAATCAACTTCAAATGCTTCAAAACACAGATGGAATGTGTGAAAACATGGGCATAATAACACAGAGGAAGATGTGCTAAATTATATTTTTTAAGTATGGATTTTTTAAGTGACTGTTTCTGATCTGAGAAGAATGAGATTTCCTCAAATCTATGCATGAATGAACAAGTGCATCTGGACAGATGCATCTATAATTTATACTGATCAGTCACCGCAGGTCTCCCTGAGTAAAGCCAAAATGAACACTAATTGTTTTGACAGAAGCAGTGTGCATGGCATCTGATTGTGAAACTCAGCGAGCCCCTGCCTTGCCTGAATACATAATGTCAACAGCAACGCTGGCATCAGGAGGGAAAAATAAAAAAGCAATAATTCCCAGATGAGGTTGTTGATGTCGCTTGTCAAGAAGGTGGCAAATAGAAAGAATTAACTTCTTGGGCACAAAGTAAAAAAAAATGAAACTGATGGCAGAGATCCTGGTGTGTAAGCAGAGCAAGCACAAATCCAAACTTCAAAATGAGCACTTGTTAATAATAAAATTTCCTTTGCTGGAGTTTTCCCAAACACTTCCGCTTTATCTTACTTAATGCTCATGATAAGGAAGCTGGAGATACAAGAAGTAAATCCAAGCTCTTATAACCCACTAGGTGACAGAGGTGGGACCAGAATTCAGACCTTTGACTTTGGGTTCTTCCATAAAACCATATTTCAAACATAAATAAAGCCAGACCCAGCCAGGAGACATTGCTAATTTCAACAGGATTTAAAACATTTACATTTAGTGCTCTGGGGATAACAGAGCATCATTTAGCAGAGAGTATATCTAAAGAGACACAAATTCAGGGCCTCTCCTACATCCTTTTAATGTCAACCTGTATGCTGACAGAGTAGGAAATAATTTGAGAATTTTAGAAATTCGATATGGATCATCAATTGAGATGGAAAATAGCAAGCAGACCCAGCTGTGACTGATATAAAAAACAAAACAACCACCAAAGCACCCCCACCCCAAAAAAGACCTCTTAAAAAAAGCTAGTCAGTCAAGATTATGTCTCTCTATCTACACATGTTTTAAAAACATTAAATGGAATTTAGTTAGTGACAATTTTCAGCAAGCCGAGTTTATTTTTCATCTTTGTTTTTGCATTTAGCATCCGTAGACTGGAGGATTTGGTACAGGAACGTCTCACTTTCAAAGCAGTTTTTATATACAGATATTCTTGATGATTTTATCCTGTGGATGGTAACATCTTTCTAATGATAAGCTCAAGGCATCTGAAGGAATTAAAATAGAAAGTAAACAACAGATGTATAGACTTGAAAACCAGGGAATCAGTTTCTTTCTTTTTTTTTTAAGCTAAAATCCTTGGGCAAGAAGTGCATGTAAGAAATAAAGAACTTAAAGGCACAGGCAGCGTATACAGACTGCCTGGGGTCAGATGCTGTGTCCTTTTTTCCCTTTGCCATAGGACCTAGCAGTGGTCTTGAGGATGCCATAAGGGAGAGAATCAAGGCCTAGACACATGGGAAAGGGGTGACAGGCGCGCTGGCTCTAACTACAGCGAACCACAGTGGAGTTTTGCAAATGGCTCTGCTACCAGGATGAGATTTTGTCATTCTTCTCCCTCAAGGATTTCACCATTGTAGACCTTAAGGCTTCAATGAAAATATGAGCAGTTTCAAGCAGAGACATTTTTGCCTTATTAGTGGCATTCACCTTGTATTCTCTTTTGCTGTGGTTTCTCCTTCTTTTAGAAGCTGAGCACTAGAGCTGGCCAGGAGCCTTCCCTTTTGCACCACCTGGGGCCTGCTGCTTTAGGGAAGCCGGGACCATTTGTAACGTCATGAGCAGGTCTCAGTAATTTACAACAAATCTTCCAAAATCAATAAAAATATGGAAAGTATATCATTTTTAAAGGAAAAAAGAGAGAGAGCGAGAGAAAGAGAGAAACACATAAGACATGCCAATTAAGGGCAGAGCTGTTCTAATACCTGCGCGTCTGCTTGGGTCTGCAATTAAAAACATTCTGATAATAAATCTCCTTGCAGTCTCTTTTAATGCTTTTAACTTTCCTGAAGGTTCAAATTGGTATCCCAAAAATGTGCCAGGACATTCACAAGGTATTTTATAGACTCATAAATAAATATGGCAATTAATCTCTGCTATATTTCTTTCATATTTGATGACAATTTATTATGGCATTCACCCATTCGGTGCACAAAAACTCTAATGCACTTAAAATCGGATTTCAAACCAAACATTTTATGGGAAAATATAGTATTGATCATCCATTTAAAGATACCATGAAGATGATTCATAACCTGCTGTAAAAAATGATCTCATGAGGGTCTTACAAATGAGGAGGGTGGTGGAATGGTCGATTCATAAAACCAGAGTCATTGGATCGGTTCCTCTTGTTTTCTTCATCTGTCTTGGAGTTTTCCTGCACTGATTACTTTTGCATGATGCTGTTTTAGAAGAAAAGTCCTCTTCCGTGACATTTTTCATAATGACACGGGTTGTGGAATTTCACAGTGAGTTGTTTCGATTGCACTTTTCTGTGGAAATTCTGGCTGCAGGAAGAGTTTCTAGAGCTATATAAGATGCTTCTGTTAATACTGAGTCAAAACTCTTGTCTGGTTCCCATCACACTTACTGGTTATTGACAGATTGCAGGGATTCTAAGCCCTCTTGAGCCTCTCAATTTCCTTGGACGGAGCAGGTATTAGGAATGGACCATTTTCTGTGCACATATAGTCAGAGGAAAGAGTGGTGGTACATCAGAATCAGAAGTTTCTGGTCCCTCTCTTTCTTAAAATTTTATTTTATTTTCATTTAGTTGTTCACACTGGTTGTTTCTCCCAGGACCTGGGACTCAAACCCAGGGGTAGGTGTCCTGAGTCCTTTGGAGGCAATTGCCCTAACCATTGCTCCACTAGGTTGTACCTGGTCCCGCTCTTCAAGTAGCACACAGCCTGCCTGGGAAGAAGAACACATATCATCCATTCATCTACCATTGGATGAGTGTCTAGGAGATTCTAAGATGGTTCTAGGAGGGGAGGCTTGGACTTGGCATAACAGACTTCTGTCTTTGTACGGGCTGCATTCGAATGAGCTAAATATTTTCACATCATCCTGAAATCACTCACCTAGCATCATCATAATTGGGGAAAGTGGTCTGATGTTTACTGAAGGCTCAGGCGATTTTAAGCATGCGGTCAAGCACTGTGTGTGTTTCCCTTCATTCATTCCTTCATCATGCTTTTATTGAGGCCTTGTGATTAAAGTGTTCTGAGTTGGGGCTTGGGGATCCAATGCTCAGCAAGATGACTGGAAACCTCCGTCCCTGCGGAGTACACCATTTAGCTACGCTTACCTGAAATTAGGTGCCAGTTGTTTCTTTCTCTAGAGCTTGGAGCTAAGAGAGCCTAAAGCGCCCATGATGAGAGAGCTTGTATTGAAAGCTCAGGCTTGAATGCAAGTCACTGGCTTCAAAGTCATCGGAAAAATACCGTTTTTCAGATTGTATGCTTAATTGCTGAGAGGATGTAGCTTCAAGAGATAACCACCTCACCTAATATGCTGCTTTGTTGTCTTCTCTCCCGTGGGGGCTCTCCCTACCCACCGTGTCTCTCCAGTGTCACCCACACAGCACCATCAACGTGAAAAGGCAGGTGTTCTGATCTCTGGCTTTAACACTGTGGAGGCCCAACCGATATTTTTTGCACTTGTCTTTGACTACCGACAAGTGCCATAGATACTGTCTGGGTGACTCGGGAATTACACCTCTCGTGAATCTTAGTAGGTGGGGTGGGGGTGGGAGAAGCACTGCTGGCTTGGAATTTCAGGGCTTGGGTTCTTCTCTAGCCCACTACCCGCCACGCTCCAGCACGTTCACTTGCTCTCTTCCTTTCTTCCTGCCACACTGGGGGTCAAAGAGACTACGTTTTCTTGCCTCTTATTCACAGAGGAGCAATGGAAGTTCAGAGGGAGCAAGCCATCGAATCAAGTCACATCACTGATTGTCATTTGAGACCATCCTGGAAACACTGGGTCTTTGATTTGCCGCGTGGTTCTCTTACAGGACCCAGGACCTGTGGCGAGAAAGCGTGACGTCTGAGCTTATACACAGGCTTTAGGGAGGCAGCAGGCGGCTCGTCCCCCCTCTAAGAAGGTGACACTTGCTTTTCCCTTTTGGTTTTGTGACTGGATTTCCCTGGGTGATTAAAGAGTCGCACATGTCTCTGCTTTCCGGGGTCTAGGTTTGCTCTAGATGCAAGTTCCAAAGAGAAAGTTTTCAGGGTGCAGAGCAATCAGACAGGCTTGGTGCGGAGAATAAGGCCTTTCACCAGCAGGTATAAATCTGACAGGACCCTGCTGCTGGCCTTCTTGCCGGCATTACTGCCCCTGGGCTGACATCTTGCAGAAGGGCATGCCAGGTCTGCCTCAGGTACGTGCTGCAGCGACGGGGACATTGTGCCCAGTGTCCGCTTGTGGCTGGGGGCAAATGAACTCGGCAGAGACAGCCGAAACACACGAGCGGGATTAGACTGTCAGTGTAGACCAGAGACCATAAACCATTTCCTGTGTACCTTTTCAGCTCAAGGGCAGGGGCAGAGCAGAGGGGAAACCTGCAACTGTAATTATGAAATATAAATTTATATGCATATAAGGGGAAGCCTGGGCGCGGACGTGAACCACTAAGACTCCTTTTACGTTGCAGACACCACAGGGATATGGAAAAGCAGTCTGGGGATTAAAGGCATCTTTTGGCTTGGGAACTAATTTATTACTCTAGATTCTACAGCTCACGGAGAAAGCACAAATGGATACTTGGCTGTTTCTCTGTAAAAGTTAAGTGTGTGTTTAGGGGGCAGGTCCTGACCCTCGCTGTAAACACTCCATGATGGAGAATACGACCAAAGAGAGTCAGACACTGGTTTGAGAGACGAGGCTGGCTTCTAGGCCTGGTTCTGCTACTGATGCGGGGACAGTGGGAGGGTGTTTGGAGAACTTCCTTCCCCTCTGCAGGCTGCAAGCCTCAGTTTATTCATCTGTAAAATGGAGACCTGGAACTCAGTGATTTACAAAGTTCCTGAAGGACTTACCTTTTTTTTGTTTTTTTTTGTTTTTAAGATGAAAGAAGGCAGGTAAGAACAAAAGCAGGCAAGCAGACAAGCAGAAAGCAGGAAGGGAGAGGAGAAAGAAAGATTTTAATTTTATTTGTTCTTTTTTTTTTTTTTTTAGGTTGTTCGCCCCGGGCCTGAGTCATGAACCTGGGTCCTTGGTGGGTCCTTGGGCTGCATGTGAACTGAGTCCCAGGTACAGGCTTACCTCTTGAGTCACCAGGGTTTACATCTTTATGGGAGTCAGTTTATTCTTCCTTTTCTAAGATTCTAAAATCACAGGACTACCTGGAAGTATGAACTCTCTGGAAAGAACTCTCTGGAAAGATTCCTCTTTTTCTGTCATGGATGGTACATCAACATCTTTAGACATTCTTTATAAAGCACACATGCCCAACCTCGCCCGCTGAGGAAGCCTGCAGTTTGGGTAACTACAGTCCCGAAAAAAATAGAAAATAAAAGTAAAATAGGTGCACGGTACATAGGTCAATGATCTGTGGAAGACAGGGGCACCTATGAGACCCCCACTCCCTGCTTCTTCCTGGCTAAGCACACGCTGGTGCGACTGGGGTGGCCCTGTGCGGTCATCCCACCTGCTCCAGGCTTTCTCCTCTACTGCTGGGGGGAAGGGTACGCAACACGAGCCAGTTCTGTTCAGTATGACTTAGAGGAAATGTGCGTGGGGTTGCATTTGTCTTCATGGTAGAAAAGGATAGAGACAGTGAGGACACTTCCCCTTCTGAATCCTGAGATGGACGGGATGACGATGCGACACTATTCCTCCAAACAACCAGTCATCCTTCCGTCTGAGCCCACCCTCTGCTCCAGGGAGGATTCTGGTGGGAAAGAGCAGTGAACCCGACAAAGTCCCCATCATCACAGAGCAGACATTCCAGAACAGAAGACAGAATAAACAAGGCACAGAGCTGAAGTGTGCTAGGTGAAGATGAGTGTGATGGAGGAAAACAGAAAGAAGGAAGGGGAGCTACTGCCCTGGGCGTAAGGGCGAGACCATGGCACAAAAAGAGCCCTGGTCTTGGGGAGTCAAGGTCCTCCGAACTCCCAGTTCTGTCAGACAAAGAAACCGGTTTTGTGTAAGCCTCTGTTAATTGGGTTTTCTATTACTTACAGCTGAATGAATTCCTGAGCGTGTGCACTGGGGGTGCAAAGAGAAAAATAAGTCATCTGATTATTTCGTCCCTACTCTTAAGAGGCATGGATTCGTAAGTTTCTTGGCTGCCTCTCAAAAAGTTCTAAAATATAGGTGTACATATATATATGCACACGTACAGATATATATGTATGTGTATATGTATCTGTCTCTGTCTCTACACACACGTGCACAGCACAGTACATGCTGGAGGCTGGAGGCAGGCAGCCACACGGTGTGGCCTGGCGCACCGCATGGCGCAGCGCTGTTCTGTGTTGGCTGCCATCTAGTACAGTGCGGCGTATGGGCGGCCTGCATGGTGGCGCCGCGTGTCATTGGCCATGTCTTCCTGGACAAGTTTCTTAGTTCCTGTTTGCCAGTTTCCCCATCAGTGAAATGGAGGCACACAAGCTCTTCTAAGGACTTAACATATGTGAAGTACATCATATATAGAGTACGATGCAACCACTCAGAAATGCCATCTATTTTATATACAATGAGTGCCATTTTCTTCATATTCAATCACTTTGCACACCTTTCCAACAGCACGACACAGAGGTATTCCTCCTCCTCCTCCTGGACCTCTGTGTAGTATTTCTCAGTATGGAGATCGGTCCTTTTTTTCCCTCTCCTAATGGCCATGGGACATTTTATGAGCGCTCCTGATGGAGGACCATGTCTACAAGGCTTTATTCCCACACAGAAGCTGGCTAGCGGAGACAAGGAGACTCTGTGGCGATTTGCCTTATTTCCTCTTTGCTAGCCTTCCTTCTACAATTCCCTCCTTCCTGTTCTCTGATCTCTAGACACTTTCCCCTTAAGCTTTAGGCAGAGCCAGACACACTCACAGGGCGATGTTTATGATACATTTCACCCAACACTTAAGAAATGAGTCTTCACAAAACTTTTATCCTCTAAGGCTGTGTGTCTGGTTTTAGAAATGATTTAAAGAGAAAAAAATAAAGGAAAACAAGCCCAGAAGTACTCCTTGTGCAGAGGCACATGATAGCTAATTTGGTGGCATTAATCCTATGAAGAAAGAGGCATTTAACAAGCAATTACTCCAATGGGGGGCACAGACATGAAATGAATCAGATAATAATACATGTGTGTGCAATGAGTGAGAATAAGCATAAAGGGCATGGGAGTAACTAATCTTAACTAATTATGCCTTCTAACTGTTGTAGAAGATCCAGAAGTAATCTGGCAGTGACAAGTTGGGTGTTTAATCAGAGAATGAGGAGGGAGGCATTCTGGGTAAGAAAGGAAATGGCTTGGTAAAGCCATGGAATCAGAATAGCAAGATAGACGGGAGGAAAATGGATGGAATGGTCGGTCAGGGAAGATGGAAAGGGCATTAGTTTCCACTGAGTCTCTTGATTAGTGGCTCTGGGTTTGAAGTGTCAAGTTTAAGAAGGTTGAAGAAGTAGAATCTTCCAGAGCTCTAAACCTTGCCCATCTCTTCAGCTTCTTCCTTGTCCCACTCATTTGTACCACTCTGTGGGGACTCCAGAAAAAGGTAAGCAAAGTTATTGAATTTGGGGATAAATACAGAAAAGTAGGTTATGGGGAGAGGGCAGGCTGTAGAGGGTGGGTAGGTTAAAGTAGACCTAGTCAAGATACTTTTGGCTTCTGCAACAGATGGATTCTGGCTCTGTTAAGTGGAACAAAAAAAGAATGAAATTAAAAAGGATGAAAGGGGAAATTAGGCGTCCAATCACCGGAAGTCAGATCCAGATATCTCAGTTTGAAGTTGGCAAACATTCTTTCCAGGGAACTGCAATTAAGGAGTCTCAGGTCCAATAGCTATGCCCCTTTTAATAAGTGTAAGGTTTCCTAGAGAGAATTTGATTGGCCCACTTTTGCCCAGTGTCTCTGTGGTAGGACCAATCAGCTTGGCCACAGAAGAGTGAGAGTAATGGTCTAAACTTGGGCACTGAAGCTTGGAGGGGGGCTTTTGATGTCAAGCAGCAAGCCCTCCCCGATCCAGAATAGTGGACTGTGATTTACTCAGGAAGAGTAAATCAGGGCAATCCCCTGTCATGAAGCAAAGCTGTCCTCCATTCAGGGCTGAGAAGTTTGAGGTACTCCTGCTGGATCCAGGCCCCAAGAAATTTGGACTTCATAATTTATGAAGGCAACAGGGAGCCAACAAGTCCATTCAGCATACATGAAATATTTCAAGTGAGGCACAAGGGACCTGGAGTAGGTCTTAGAGAAGATGGATTTACATCTGGCAATAAAATCCCAACTCCAGTAACCTTTGCACTTAGGTCTGGATTTTGTCTGGATCTTAAAGCTTTTTTAAGTGTTTAAGAGCATGAACTCTGTAAGGGTTGGAATTTCTCTTGCCTTCTTTCCCCCAGGGATTGGGCTGCCAGGAGGAATTTGGGGGGCTACTACTTTCCGTTTCCCTAGTCCTGCATGTCTGTCTTGAGGATGTTTCATAAGTGCCAATGGATGGGCTTTATCTATGACCTCTTGGATGATTTACTTGATATTGCTGATCTCTAACATTCTTACCTGTGAAAAGCGGGTGTTCCTACCAGGCTCATAGAGGCTGAGTTAATGAGAAATTTCTGTGTGAGGTGCCCACCATACTATTCCCTTGTCTCTTCAAATGCTCAAGCCTCAGGTGGACCTGGTGGGGTCGCTGGAGCTCCCTATGACTGCATGGAAGACCGTTGGTCTTGATATTCTCGAAGCTGTAGCAAACTTTGCAAACATTAACCTACTGAGATTTGGGAGACATTAGTTATTGTTAGGCTGACCATATGTACCATTTTAAATGGGACAATACTGTTTTTTTTTTTTTTTTCATATTTCCTGACAATACCATCTCTTTAATATAAATGTCAACTTTCTCCTGTTTTTAATAAACCAGGGCCATCTTTAAAGCAGGGCAAAAGGGGCAGGGGAGCTGACCTGGGCCCCAGCTGCCGAGAAGACCACAAAGCAGCTGACCCTTTGCCCTGTGTTAAAGACAGTCCTTGCTGGCGCTGACTGCAGGGAGCTTTAGGCTGCTGCTGTTCCCACCCCTTTGAGGAAACAGGAGCCACCTGGGAAAAGGACTGCCCCCGCCCCCCGCACCTCACACACACCTGGACGCACCTGTTTCTTTAAAGAGAGCAAAACACCATAACATGGTTAAATCACAGGTAAGCACGATGGTGGATCTCTGATTCTGTGGGAGTTCTTGGGCATTTCTGGCACTGGAATGGTTAAAGTAGCATGTGTTTTAGGCAGGACATTTAGAGTGGAGCTCATACAGGTGCCAAATTTGGTTTTCACCTAAGAGGCCAAAATTCCTTGCACTGGCCCTGGCTGTTTGTATGAAGTCCTGCCAGACCAAACATTGTAACAATGTGATCACCAATCAGTAGCATAGTGTTTACTTGTTGCTGGCCTGGCTGCTCTGCTCCTACTCGGATTACTCCGCCTCCCTCCCTCCCCTTAGTTGCCCACCCATAACCCCGTCCAGTTTTTGCCATCCCAGTGTCCCATTTTTGTCTCAAGGAAATATGATCAGTCTTGTTACTGTAGTATACTCTAACCTATAGCAACTAATACACTATTTTATTGCTTACCACCTGTGTGATCTTGGGAACTCAATTTCTCTAACTTTGTTTTCTTGCAATAGGGTAAAGAATATGATTAGCCCATAAGGCAATTCAATGAGATGATGCAAGTGAAATGTTTAGCTCAGGAGTGGTACGTAGACTATGCCATCGCAAACAGCAGCAGTCGTGACAGTTGTAAAGGTAGTAGTATGAGGGAAATGGTGATTCAGAAGTTGGATGTGGTAAATGGATTCAAATCGTCCAACTCTGGATGGATGAGAACCTTTGCTGGCACATGCTGATACATGGTTCGTTGCAGCATGTAGTTCCAATTAAGTGCCAATATCAGTGGTTGTTTAGGTAATGTCCTAGTTTATTTATAAAAGAATAAACACAATAAAATGTGCCTTGTTTGGAAAGCTATTAACTAGAAAGTTTAGTCAGTAATGTGCTCTTCTATTTTTTTTTTTTTTTTTAATTTGAAAAGACTGTGAAGTCAGGCATCCTGATGAGTTGTCACTGTGATGAGATGGGACGAATGAGAACTGCTGCTTGTCCTCAAGGAGCTGATAGTCCAGATGATGTTGCTAATTATTACACAGAGATGCTGTAAGATGGGAGAATCTCTCTCTCTATATATATCCATATATATATATATATATATATATATATATGCATAGATCCATCCTCACTTTGTCCTAATACCAGATTGCGATTCCATGGAAAGAATTTGGGTCATGTGGACAGAGACTGAAGTATAAATTCTAACTGCAGTTTTTTAGCTGAGACTTGGGCAAAATTCTTGACTTCTGTTGCCTTATCTTATCTTTGAAAAGGGGATAACAAATGCTGTCATGTTAATAGAATTAACTGCAATATCTGTCACATACCGTGGGCGGAGCTTGGCATTTGACAGATGCTTAATAAATATTAGCAGTTCATAAGGTCCTTGAGGGCAGAGATGCTACATTATTCTGTATTCTCAACTCCTGGATCATAAAAAGGTTTCACATGTATTTATGGAATGGCAGGCAGAGAAAATAATTTTCTGCAGTAAAGAAGTAGTTTTCATGGAAAAGCACTTGATGGTACATGAGATTTGTGCATTTCAAATCAACTTTTGGTTTATTCAGAAACTTTCATTTAATTTTATTAAATTAAATTAAAAATTGAATCACTGTCACAGAAGTATACGACTCCTATTTTTTAGTATTCATTATTACTGCTGGAGAAAAGTCCCTCCTTGATAAGTTTATTTTCTCTTTTGCTTTTGGTCATGGTTTCTAGTCCCATTCTTCTTTCTAGGACAAGCATGGAGGTGATACATGTAAAATACATATTGTGGTTTAATATATGTGTTTTTAATTTATATTAATTGCATTGTATTGAAAATGCAATTTTCAGTAATCTCTTTCCTACACTTCTCATGAAGCATTCTGTATCTTTGGCCTTTGTACGTTGTTCTATATACAACTCATTCATTGTTCCTCACTGCTGTATAATACTCCATGTAGTCACTTTGTGTTAGTCAGAAGATTGAATTTACTGAGACACCTTTAGTCCTCAGCTAAGACTACGATGCTAGAAATATTGTCTTCATTTTGTATTGACTAAATCATCCCTTAAATTATGACCTTATTATGTGGTTATAGCAAAAATGATGGCTCATGCCCCTTTTTGCACATTGCTAATTATAGGAGGAAAGACTTAAAGCAAGTTCTTTGATTTTATGTCTCTCTGCTCTGTGCAAGCTTGCGCAGGAAAACATCCACCTTTGATTGTATTGTACTTTCTTGTGTCTTAAATAAATATTTCAATTTACATAATTGAAATGAATTTCCATGGTGCATGAAAATATAAACTCAGGGTTATGATGTCAATTAGGACAATTCATATCCCACAGGAAAAGCAGCCTTGAATTTAAAGGCAGGTGATTTATATTCAAGTTTGGGTTTTGCCTCTTGCTTGTTGAGTGATTTCAGTCAAGCCATTTAACCTCTTCTGCAGAGTGAAGAATAATAAATTTAGGGTTGTCACGAGGATAGGATAAGTAGCAGACATGCTAGAGAAATGTAGTATCACATCTTTTTATTTCAAACATATGAACTTTTGAAATGGAATGTAATTAGCAGACATTTGAGTAGCTGCTCTGAGGGTATCCTTCTCTCATTTTGTACCCATGAGAGACAAGGCTAATTAAGCCTTCACAACGCTTTTCAACTCAGTGCTCCAGGAGGACTATCCACTGGTCAAAGCGACTTGCACCTCAAATTTCATATTTGCCATTCTTGATTTAGACACTTTGTTGGTGCCACTGAAGAAGATGTCCCCAGGGATGAACATGCCCCCAGGTTGACCTTCAGAAAACTTAAAATCATGTAGGAGAGACAGGTCTAATTAATTCCAAAACAGGACAAAGTAATCTTAAGGTAAATCATCAAAGTATGAGGGATATACAGAAAAGTGGGACATTGATTTTATTGATGGACATCTTTGGACATTTTGGGGGCCTGGTAGCATTTCAGCTGAGGTTTCGAGCTCAGAGGAGATTTAGGAAATGCATGTGCTATGAAGAGCATTTCAGTGGGACTAAGACTGATCACCTTGCAGATGTGAGAAGTGAAAAGCACGTGTTGAGCAGCTCTATCTGACTTAGATCCAGGTGGTAAACTGCAAGATGAAACAAGACATGAGGTGCTGATAAGAATACTTTCTTCTGCTGCTGCTAGTGCTGTTAGTGCTATTACTAGTACTAATTGGTATTTATTGAGTTCTTAGTCTACTGAATAATCATATAAACTCTACGAAACAATGGATCAGTTACCTCTTGCTGTGTAACACACAATTTGAAAACATGGTAGCTTACAATAGTGATGATTTATTATTTATCATGCATCTGGAGGGGTATGTAGATTTGGACTAAACTTGGCTGATCTCAGAGACACTCACATGTCTATTCCACTGTTCAGCTGGGGACTGGCTGGTCTAAGATGACCTAAGTTGGGCAGTTTCTGTCGAACGCTTTTACATACTTTCAGTGGGTGGCTTGGACCTGTTCGTGTGCCAGCGAAGTGTCCTGAGACCGAGAGAGGAGACATGCACAGCTTCTGAGGTCTAGGTTTGGGACTGGCATGTTGACATTATTCTGTTTGGTTAGCTCCGAATCAAGGAATGGGGCAGTAGGCTCCAGCTCTTGATGGTTTCACATGCACATGGTCATCAAACAGTAGCTCCTCTTCCTGTCTCTATGGTATAGATAAGATACTGGCTCCAGGAGGTTGGGTGTCTTGCCAAGTTCTGTTGGGCATGCTGTTGGTAAGCGAAGCACCAGAATGTGTACTTAGTCTCGTAGGCAGTGGAGATCCGGGAGAGCTGTTGAGCACAGGAGTGATGCTTTCAGCAGAGAAGAAGGAAGGGACATTTCTGCGGCTAAATGTGAGCATCAGGATCAGAATGCAATTCTTGGTTATCCCAACACCAGCTCACCCTATTATCAGCTCAAGGGGTCTTGGACATAACGTGTTCTCTGGAGCACACTCTGCAGTTACAGTATTGACTTTGGAAAGACACCCTGATCGGAAGTACCTGTGTCTTTTAGGAACCAAACACGCCCTTTCAGAGCACCTTCTCAGTATGCCCTGTGATTGTTAGACATCTCCAAGATGACATGGCCTGTCATTCCAAGTACCCTTGTAAGCAGTCACCTCACTACCCCTGCATGACAGCTGCCACTGACCTAGTGCTTTGGACACTGTCGAGAATTAACTTGGACCTCATTTGCCATGAGTTACTTGCCAGGCATGGCATCCCAGGGTCCTTCCTGGAGCCAGCAGCCTGAAATCCCACCTTAAGCAGACATGGGCACCTGCTGACTGGTCACTGGAGGTAAGAGTGGCATATACGGTGGTTTTATGTTCTCCTACGTCAAGGGCAAGGGACCATTTGTAAATTACTCACGGATCACAAGTTCAGAGCCATGGTTATCATTACCGTGAATTATAGGTGGCCACTTGTCCAGAGTCTCTGCATGCTTTGAAAAGAGGCAGACTCAGGGTTGAATGCAGCGCCCTGTCTCCTTTCTGTGAGGTACTATAGAAAAGGACTTCACCTCTCTGGGCCTCGGTTTCCTGTTCATAAAACGAAGAGGGTAATATCTGCTTCTCAGAGTTGTCTTCAGATTGAGGTGAGCTAGGGTGTAGCAGCTCTCAAGGACCAATGACTGCTCTGATCAAGAGCAGTGTGTCCCATCGGAAGGAAAGTCTCTAAAGTTCCCCCCAGGAGGAGACCAGTGCAGGCAGAGGACAGCACCAGCCATTGCTGCTCCAAGCCGTAATATTTCACAATCAACTGCTCTTTCTGCTACTGCTGTGCCCTGCCTGGGTAGATCTGCTGTATTAGTGGTTCTCAAAACTGGCCACATGTAAAATCATTGAGGAATTTATAGATATCTCCATGTTGCTGCGCCCTGGTAGAATAACAGTGGGGTGCAGTCCGCAAACATCCCAGGGTCATGGGTTCATGTCCTGGGACCTGAAGGAGCAACTGAGATAAAGAAAAGAATAAAATGAAGTGCTTCTTCTCCCCCTCTCTTCCTCCCTGACTGCCTTTGCTGGCCTTCACTCCTGCTTGCACCTTACCTTTAAAATATGTCTGTGTCTGTGTCTGTGTCTGTATATGGGCATGTGTATGTGATGTGTGTGTTTATATGTATCTCCATGTCCAGTCCATCCCTAGGCAATTAAATCAGAATCTCTAGGGCATAGCCCAGGAATCAGTGTTTTTCAAAGCTCCCCAACAGGAGAGGGTCATGGAGCTGCCTAGTTTGCAACATTTAAGGAGGCTCCCATTGCCAAGTGCTGGTCGTACACTAGCGGGACACTGAGAGTGAGTTCTTCCTTAAATATATCCCCCCACCTCCACCCCACCCCCAGGTGCCTCACTCACCCTGATCCTGGATCTGCTCCCTGGGTGAGTCCAAAGAGGTATTTGAGTCTGCTGAAACTGTGAACTTACTTAACATATTCATGGACCACAAAAGTGACCTGGGTCCATCCTCCCTCCTTGCTCTTCTTCCCTCCTGCCCTCTACCCACTCTGTACCTCCCTGACAGGTGCAATGAATGATTCAGCCCCATTTTCCAAGTTGTCAGTGTCCAGCAAACAAAGGTCCTTTGGTTAAACTGCTTACTCTCTATGTGAAGAGTCTGGCACATTTTTCCTTGTCCTCTTTCAAGAGGACCCCCTGCACCCCAGTGACTTAACCAACATTTCCTTCCCAATAACACTGGGCTTTTCACAAGAAGGGTCTGTTTAAAACTGAAAGAAAAAAACAAAACAAAACAAAGATACTTCATCCTGACAGTTACATTTACTCTGTGCTGCTGCAGTGGGCGCTGCAGTGGGCGCTCCCATGACACTTGTCCTGTCACATTGAAAACAGACTGCACTTAGTTGGCACTTTCCAAAGTGAGCAAGTGACAGTACGGGCTACATCTTCCATAGTTAGGGAATCTGGGAATTAATCCTATCATCTATTTAGCTAGGTCATTTGATCACCATCAGGGTAGATGTCAATAAACAAACAATAATCGGCCCCATTTTAGACCCCACTTTTTCTAGGATAGCTCGGGAAATGACTCTTCTCTAGTTCTAGATCCGAAATCATTTCCATAGGAATGTGAAGAGGATGCCTTCTCAGAGCCTAAGTACAAGTCATTTCTCATCAAAATGTAAGTCTACTTAAAAAAAAAATGTTTTTACTGTAGCAATGATTCGACGCATTAAAATAATCTTGTGTGATGGGTTCCCCATTCCTTGAATATATGTCAACACACCCTGCCCTTCACCAAATCACCAAGTGTTCTTCATCATTGTCCAGTGGGCTCTGCCACCATTTACACCCATCCCCAACCATTCCCTATTGGTCACTTCAGTTCTTTTGCAAGTGTCCAAGGGTTGGTTTTGTTTTCTGTTCCTTTGTTTTGTCTGTCCACATTCCACCTGTGAATGAGGTCATCTGGTCTCTATCTTTTTTCTTTTGACTTGTTTCACTCAGCATCATCCCCTCTAGTTCATCTATGTTGATTCAAATGACAGGGTTTCATCTCTTCTAAGGGCTGTGTAGTATTCCACTTGATATATGTACCACATCTTCTTAATCCCTTCATTTGACATTGGGCACTTAGGCAGTTTGCAGTACTTAGCTATTGTGACTAGGCTGCAATAAACACGGGGGTGCATAGGTGTCTGTGGATGAGTGTTTTTGTATCTTTTGGGTAAACACCCAGAAGTGGAATGTCAGCTTCACATGGGATTTCCATCTTCAGCTTTTTGAGGACTCTCCACACTATTCTCCACAGGGGCTGTACCAGTTAGCAGTCTGCTTTTAATTACCCATTGCTGGAAGGAGATAGGACCGATGAAAGAGGAACAAAGATGTAGATACTCGCTTGAACTAAAAGCTAAAATCTCTAAGAAAAAAATGGAATGAATGGCTTTATGTTTAGACTGCTTCATTTTCTCCCTTTGGATCTGGGGATCCAATTTCTCCGCTGTTCTCTTGGAGCTGCTTGAGGGCAGCGAGGGATGGTCTAAGCACTCTGCACACAGTAGGAGCACAGGACACATGAATTACAATGAGACAAAGCGCCCTGTACCAGGGATCTCATGCCTTCTCTCTCTCAGCCTCTGAGTAGCTTCAAGAAGCTTCCAAGAAAAGGTGCTGACAACAGCTCAGCATTCCAAGCTGAGAAAAGCCTGATGCTTGAAACAGGAGCCTGCTACTGACATGTGCTGGCGAGGCTGCCCTGGGCTGTGGCTTGAAAGTGGGCCTGTGGAGTGGGAGGGGCAAGCCCTGGGCTCTCCTGCTTGGGGAGGTGAAGCCACAGGCTAGGGGAGAGGAGCAAGGAGTCTCTCTTGGACTCCCCAAGTGGCCCTGGAAGACCCAGGGTGGAATTTGTGGAGGGAGGCTGGGAGGCCAGGCCCTGGAGCGCCATTCGACATCAGATACACCAGTAGCTGCCTCTTTTGAGGACAGAGATCCACAACAGAGGCCTGCAATTCAGATGGTGCAGCAGCCAAAAGCTTTTTTTTATTAAAATGCTTTGTGCTGCTGGATACCAGGGAGTTAAACTGATCTGTCTCTGAGAGAATGTTTGCCTAGAGCGCACTATTAGATACTTTGTCTCCTTTAAAATAATTCTAAGAGATGGGCTTTCTGTCTAGGTGGCTGCCGCTTCTGTTGCTGCCTACAGAAATGGGACCAGGAGAAGACACTGGGGGGCCCTTCTGGGAAGGGCCTTGAGGCACCATGCGCCCAGGCCTCTGCCTGTCTCCTCGAGCTGCACGATTTGTTATTAAGCAGGACGAAGATAGTGTGGCAGTGTCTATACCTCCTGTTACAGATGCTGTCACAGCTTCCACTGCAGCCTTCCTGGTGCATCAGAAATTTCGAGATCATTTGTTTATAAAGAAAACAGTGCCTATCATGGCATTGTTACTCTCTCGTCGTGATTCTCTGGCCTTTCACGCTGTGTTCAAGTCCATTAATATTTGGAGGATAAAACGTTTACATTTGGTTATCCCTTAGTCCCTCATGATTTAAAAAGGAAGAAGAAGGGGAGGGAAATAAGTCCTGACAGCAAATCCTTTCAAGCGATCGCTTTTTATGGGCTGGGTACAGAGTTTTGTGTTTCCACCTCGTAACACATTACGCTGTATCCTCGGCAGCTTTTAGTCAGAGAGAAACACCCTCTTAAGTGGTGCAATATGTATTATTTTCCTCCTGTGAACCTGAGGGCTCACATGCACGATTCTCCAATTGCAAATAATAAAATGTAGACGAGATCAGTATTCCTAATTCAAGAAGAAACTGGAAGAAATGTCGTGTTTAAAACTGCATGAACGCTGGGACTTAGAGTGATGCACCAGTGAGCAGGGAGCGACTTCTCTTTCTGCCCACATTTGAGAAGCTGCCTAAAGACATGCGCGCCTCCATTTAAACACCTCTTGTCTGGATTGCCACAAAGAGCCTTTGTACCTTATTCTGCAAAGCCATAGGCCTAGGATTATGTGTTCTTACACGTCTTATTTTAGGCATCAGTGGCAAAATATACCAAAGGCAAATTTATGTTTAGAGCTATCAATAACACATAGCTGAGAGTCTGCTAAATTAGTAATCATGAAAAATCTACCCAGTTCTCTCTTCTCTCTCTCTCTCTCTCTCTCTCTCTCTCTCTCTCTCTCTCTCTCTCTCTCTCTCTCTCTCTCTCTCTCTCTCACTTGTTTTCTCTCTCTTTTGTAATATTACAAAGCAACTTTTAAAGTATTTGCCTTTGGTGTGAGGGTGGTCTCCGAAGACAACGTATGCTTAAATATCTCAGAGGCACCTCAGGGCCTTCTTTTTGGATTGGGGTACCTAGGGAGAGCTCAGCTAAAATCTAATAATGATTTTAAGTTAAATGCCTTCAAGTACTGCCAAGGGCCTTTACAATCAGATGTCCATCATGAAAGGCATAATTTATCAGCAAGATGGAAAAGATAGTGTTTGTCAGCAGTTGTTATTAATTCAAATGAATAGACAGTTTGCCGGGGCCTCTAAAAGCTCTATTTCCATCTGAGGGACACCAAGGAATGACATGTGCAACTGTTTAGCCAAGAGGGAAAATGACTCCCTATCTTTCCGCAACAGCTCTGCCAGTATGTGCACAGGGCGGCAGTAAGGAAGACGGCCATCAGGAGGCAGTGTCGGGCGGGTCTATCCCGAGAGAGGCCCTGTCGGAAGGTGGGTGTCGCACTTGGAGGAGAGCAGTCCTCATCATCTAGGGTCACAGACCATCTGGTACCCCCAGAAGGCAGCATGCAGACAGGCGTCTGGGTGTGGTTTCTTCTTGGTGCCTAAGCCATTTGCAAGGGGCTAAAGGCCTACAAAACAGACAATTATCTTCCTCAGCTGCTTGGATATGAGGGCTGGGAGGCCTCAGAGATCAGTTGGCAGAGTGGTTTTCATTTTCTGTTTTAGCCTCAGAACTCTTTCTTCCCTCAACATATTATGCAGAAGTCTGATTATAAAAGAGATAAAAGCAGAAAGCTCTGGTTAAGGTGGGGATGGGGGGCTCCAGATCCCACCCACTAAGCCCCAGACCCTCCTCTTGCAGTGGCTTCTGTGGAGTGCCCGAGGGCTCAGCAGAACATAATATTCAAGCCACTGCTCATTAGCTTCTCTTGCTTCCACTTCCAGATATAGAAGCCAAGACTCAGAGAGGGGCAGCTCTGGTCCAAAGTCACACAGCTCACTAAAGGAGGGAGGGGTCAGTTATGGCAGGACCATGCAAAGACTAGACATGCTTTAGCTGTTAAGATTCAAAAGCAGATATCCTACTTCATGGGCCACTCCTTGCCTGTAATGTGTGCTGGTGGCTTCAGAAACTGGGCATCTTCATGTGGTTCTGTCTTTATTCTTCCTGGCAGCGAGCTGGAAATCTTATCATTAAGCAGTTTTAAGGATGGCAAAGAACTCTGTGTGACTGTTTCCACCTCACCATTTTTTAAAACAGTAGATGCCTGCCATGTATATTTCATCTTTGCGGCAGATCCCAACTCTTTAGAGAAGCTGGAACTTTCTCTATTTCTTGGAATCTATGGACTGGGAGGCTCAGCGTGTCCCGTCATCTTTCTATCCATGTTTGCCATGTGGTTCCATGGGAAACAGCCCTGATCTTACAGAACCCGATCCCTCTGACCTCAGTTTATCAGCACTGGACATGGAATAGAGACACACAGCAGGGAATGCAGAAGCTGCAACTCAGTCTGTTTCCTTCCCAGGGGGATTCTCATGTGCGGTGAGAGAGGATGAATTCTACCTGCCGAGGAGAAGTCTGAGAAGGAGGAGGAGGAGGAGGAGGAGGAAGCAAACCCCGGAATCTAGTTGTTTAGCCCTCATCAGCACCCGCTGTCACCCAGCCCCTCACACGCCTGCCTGTTTCACCCGTCAATCCTGTGCAATAAACAAGACACCGCAGGCCGAAGAGGGAGGGCCCGGGACACAGAATCACATAAATCCTCGCACTAACTCTTGACCTGGAACAGATCACCTAATTGCACTTGATGTCTCAGTTTCTTCATCTATAGAATATGAAGTTAATAGTACCTCTCATAGAACTATTGTAGCTCAACACTTGCTAAGCGCTGAGTTTCTAGGGCTTGGTCCTGGAAAGTCAACCTTCCACTCACTGTCTCCACTCGGGAGTGTATGTATCAGTGAGCAGCGATGTGACCAGAAGCACCGAAGGCTCAAGGGCAAAAGACCAGATGATATTAACCTTGACCCCAGCTCCTTCTTCATGAAAATGGAAGCTGGAGCTTCCTACAGCCAGTACATCCTCGTTCTGTGCAGCTGGGGAAGTTGCGGGCACCAGTGGGTCCATCTTCTGCCTGGTGTAACATCCCTGGACATTTCTGAGTCATCTGGTTTGAGAATCTCAACATGCTGAGTCTGTGAGTCTGTGCCTATCAATAACATCGTCCTATTATGATCATCATATTATTATTTTCTTCCCATCCACTCTGCTGACTAGTTGAAGTTGGAATTTTAACTCTTGGAACCAAGAGAATATCTAGTTATATCTAGACTCTAATTCTAGTGGCTAACGGTGAGTTCCTCCCTGTCACCCATTGTCTTTTATGGAAATCCCTCAGATCTATTGTCAGAATTTTATGTACTGTCTCAAACATTTTCTGAGGGCCTCTAGGTAAGTTAGAGGCAAAAACCGTATTTATTTGATTCTAAGCCAACATTGATTCTAAGCCGCATCCCAATTTTTGGTGAAAAAAAAATTTATCTGCCAAGTTAAAAAAAAACGAAAAAATGGGAAATAAAAAGGAGTGAAGAATTAATTTCTTAAAAAGTCTTAAATACAGAATAAGGAATTAACAAAATTCTAATAATTTAATAAGAGATCTATTGCACTCAGTAGCTGTCTTTTTGGGTAAATCTTAGCCACCTTTGAATGTAAGCTGCACCCAATTTGGGGGGATATTAAAATGGCAAAAAATGTGTTCCTCGGAAATGAATAAATAAGGTAGCAATGCAAGCAAGGTGATGAGGACTTCAAAATAAGAGCAGAAAAAGATCAGTGGGCTTGCAGGAGAAAGGAGGATTGCTCCCAGCTCTCGGGGATAGGAATGGTTCACAGAGAAAGTGGTTTGCTCTGGGTCCTAAGGAGAAGGGGCCATCAGTGGCAGGTGCTGGGTCCGTACAGAGCAGGGTACGTTGGAGACAGCAGTTTTCTCTTGTATGGGGCATAGATTGAAAGCACACTGGGGTCTGGTACTACCAAGTGCTGGCATTCTTTGAATGCTTCCTATTTTGCGAGATTTCTTTTATGTGTTTTATGGATATTCCTTCACTGGGTGCTTGCAACACCCTGCGGATAGAACCTGCATTATTCCTGCTTCACTCAAGAGTTCACATGTGTAAGTGGTAGGGTGAGATTCAGACCACTCTCTACCAGGTCATTGGACATTCATAACCACTGCTAATGGCCCTAAGTGCACAGTGCAGAGCCCAGAGGAGATGCTGATAAATGGGACAGATTGGTCTCTGTCATCTTGTTGCTCACAGTCCGGTGCATGCCCCTAGAAACCCAGATTGAGCCCTTTCTCCTGTTATTGTTTTTTATGGAGATTAGTTAAATATGGTGACTCTTTACCTTCGAGTATTACATGGCTTTTCAGTTTGTGGTTATAGCACCAGCATTAATTTTTCCACTTGCCCCTCTTTCCTGATTTTTGCGATTCTGGGCAGGATGAGAACAAGGTGGAATGTGGGGGAGACAAGGCTAAGCCAATCAGCATCTTCTCTCTAGCAGTCCCAGTTACTGACTCAGGAATGAGCCAGTGCCTTCATCTGGTTCAATTATACTGGTTTTCAGCCTTTGTCTGGAATGTAGAGGCAAAGATTCTCTTTCTTCGCCTCTAGCACCTGAATGAAGAAAGAGGAAGCTCTCCAAGCTACTGAAAGTCATCTGGGGACTGTGAGAGGAAGCACTTGCTGGACTTGGAGTCATTACTAGGCAAATGGAGTAGAACGATCAAGAGAGAGAATCTAGGTCCTGGTGACATCACCGAGCTCCTGGATCATGCCCCACCTGAAGCCTAACTAGAGTCTACAAAGGAGCCAGTTTGAGTCAGGAGTCCACTGGAATGCTTTTAGGAGACTGTAGCCTTTGAACTCTGCTCTCCAACCCTGAGCTTCTTTGTGAGAAGTTCAGACTGAAATAACAGTAATGATGAAGATAATATTAGCCACTTATCAGGCACTGTATGCTTTCCATCTGCTCTTCTGAGGGTTTTTATAGTCACCGTCTCATTTAGTAGGTCCAACAGCCTCATGAAATAGTCATACGAGGCGGCTGATGCCCAGAGAGATAGAATCACTTGCTTAAGGACACACAACACAATTAGTCAGTAGCAGAGCTGGGATTCCATTCAGGCATCCAGCATGATGGAACAGGAATTTTTCTTTTTCTTTCTTTTTTTTTTTTAAAGGAAACCAACTTCTGTGTTACAAACATCCTCTTACAGACCATGAGTTCCTGGAGAAAAGGACCATAGCTATGTTATTCACATTTTGTCCCCCATCCCCTGACCCCCACCATGCAGCAGGCATAGAATTAGCAAAGAGTAGCCATCCAATTCATATTGTTGAGTGAATGAATGGCTAGAGGAACTCTAAGAGCCCTTCCAGCTCTGAGGTCCTTTGAAATCCATCTTATGTTCTTTGCCTAATGAGGGTTCCCAGAAGCATTTCTTGGGTAAAGGGCAGACCCCCTTTTCCTCTTCTGAACTAGTGCTTACTTCCCTGGCTGTCCCCCACTAATGAGGGGACACAGCCCAAGGGGACTGTGTCTCCAGGCTAATTATTTTGTGCTTGCTCTGACCACACAATTCAAAACATTCAGGGTTTGTTGGTGTTTTACATCTTCCCATTGCTGGCCTTGTCGGCTTTCTAGGGCAGGAAGCCATGGCCCAATGGGCTAACCCGTTCAAGGTCAGCTTGATGGCAAACACAAACTTAATTGAGCCGGAATAATAATTTTTTTTTCCTTTGCTTGATGTGCAGGTGACAATACTTAAAATATCGACATGCCTTAATACTTTTAAATTCAGTTGTTTGCTGATCAGCAGCAGCTACTTAAATTGACCAATCTATCTTGCCCAGCTGGAGATCAAGGGATCAGCACTTAATTTCATTCCCTGAATAAAGAATTTTTTTTATATCCACATGGAAATATCAGAACATGAAAGGTTAAATCAATATGGAGTTTTACATTGCTTAAAGGGCATTTGCATCAAAGCAGCCTTGAATGCAATTCACTTGTTTAATGAATTTTTTATGCTTATTTAATGAATTTCACAAAGGTTTGGTGTTTTTCATAAAATGGATAAGGACTTCCAGTTTTATGAAATAATAAAAATGGAACTGAAGTTATGAAATGAGCAATCTCATTAGTTAGGCATGATATATTCATATGAAAATGTACATGTCTCTGTATTATTGCCTGGCCACCATTATGCGAACAGTAGCTTGTTATAATAGCATGGCAAATATTCCTCTAGTTAAGATATCAAGAAGTGACAGAAGGAAATTGCATTTTCTCCCCATTTCTAATAATGACATAATTAATGCTCATTTAAAATAATTACCTGGGCATTGTTTCCCAAGAGTGTGGAGGCCTAACTCAATGGCAAAGGTGTCTTGAGATACTGTTGAAACCTCGTCACTCAAATAGCAGCCCTTGCTTTTTAATTTGTTATTTGTTGGCGTCACGGTGACTCCCCGCCCCCCGCTCCACTTCCATTTCATTTTAATGTCCTGGCACACAAACAGAATGCACCAGATTAAATTGATCAAATTGTCCACATATAGAAGAAATATCTTATGCCCTGATGGCGGGGTGGGGTGGGGTGGGGAGAGAGAGAGAGAGGAGAGAGAGAGAGAGAGAGATTGTGGTATCAATTCTCCTTTCCTTGGCTTTCATTTTTTTTTTTGTCAGGGACATGGTTGTCTATTTCTTTGGATCAGAATTTGGTGAACTGGTTGGGTGCTGTACTGCTGACTCAATTTGCTGTTCAGTTCAGAGGTCAGAGAGTGTGCTGGTTCATTTAGGTTTTGAAACACAGCCCTATGCCTGTGGACTGCTTGTCCACGGGCTGGCAGTTTAACCTCTCTGAACCTCAGCTCTAAAAGAATCACACTTGCTAGTTCCTGACTCACAGGTTTATGGCAAGACAAGTGCTTAGCATGGCATCTGACACCTGTAGACATCCTGAAATCCACTGTTGTGCAGATGCTGCTGGGGAGAAGCTGACTGGAGTTTGCTGGGTGCCCTGCTGTGGAGTTTGAATAGACATCATGAATCAGCTAGGCGGGTTCTCACTAGGGAAACTCGGGAAACTCGAGGCTGTTGCATCTCTCTTGCTTTTCCTATCCAAGAGGACAGGCAGCTGGAGTGCTCCTCTGGCCTTCAGCACTGATATCCATGTCAGCAACATTCATCATACACCGGAGTCAAATGAATGCTGGCCCCTCTGATTTCGCAGTGGGCACGCAGTCAGAGGAGCACCTCAGTGAGTGTGTCTGGAAACCAGCCGGGTGCTGGGCACCACCAGAAGGGCCCAAGAAAATAGAAAGGCAGAGCTCTGCATCTGCAGGTAGTTCATCACGTGGGCAGGGCAACGTGGAACAAGCAGACTGCAGACCGATTGCCAACTAGACTCCTTATATCGGCAGAGGATTTTGTAGTTTTTGAACACCTTTTGAAGAACGCATCTGTAGAGGGATCCGCTGATCCTTTAGGGTGTTTTTGACAGTAGATTGCAGTCATTTCATTGGCAACTGAGAGGCACTTAGCATTGCCATTAGCAAACTGGTCCCTATTTTCCTCCCCAATTCTTCCCTCAATTAGAGCTGAAATTTAGCACCAGTTCTACAAACTTGGAGGCAGCGACTCCTGCAAGACCTCAGGCTCTCTGAGTATCAGCTTCCTCATCTTCCAAGTGGAGGTGATAAGAAGACCCACTAAATTTGCTGACATAGGAGACACATCCCCTCAGCTTTCCTCCACACCTCCAAAGTATTGTCAGTCTAGTGTGCTCATATTCCAGGTGAAGATGGGAGTTGAAGAGAGAAAGTCATGGAAGATGCTACCCCCCAGGGGTGGAGCTGGGTAATTCAAAACTTCAAGGCAAAGATAACAGCACCTTGGCTTCTTGGAAGAGGTTAGTTTCTTTAGAATCTTTTTTTAAACATAAAAATGAAAAATCATAAGCCACATGACTGAAGAGAGTTTGAGTTATTTCTACTATTTTAATGACCCACTGTATAAATATACACACACACACACACACATGTCCACACACACAAGCATACATACACATAACTAGATTTTGCAGTTGTGTCATTTGTTATTTTATACCCTTGGAAGTATTAGTCAATTATTAAGGACCATGCAGAAATTATGACTTTATGCTTGATTTCAAAATATAGTCTATTGTATTTGCAATAAAAATATGAAATAGTAAAATTATAAAATGATATTCTTTACCCTATGAGAAGAGTTAGTGACACTTTTATGAGAGAATCAATAAAAATATTCAACTCCTTCCTTCAAATTTTCTCCTAATATTAGGGTAAATCTCAATATATTATGTTAATAATAGTGAATCTAATAACATTTCTTTAAACTCAGGCCTTAAACCCCCCAAATCAGAGATCCTCCCAAGGCAGGACATATCTCCAGGTATGACTCTCATTTCCATAGGTTTGCATATTCTCGAACTCTCCGCTTCTCCATCCGATGTAGATGGTCTGGAGGGACCAGGAGGGTCGACTCCCATGTCTGGTTCCTTGGTGAGGCTGGTGGAAGGCAGCGCAGCAGCCCCTCTCCTTTCCACGAGGTGTCGGGCTTCCTTCACATGGCCTCTCTGGCTGGCTAGTGGAACTTTTCCCAAGGTTCCAAGCAGAAACAGCCACTTCTCTTAAAGGTGACACCCAGAATGGGCATAGGGTCACTTCCACTGCGTTCTTAATGGTCAAAACAATTCTAGGCCAGTTTGAATGCAAGGCGAGGGGCACTACACAAGACTAAGGTGGGAGAAGCGTTAAAAAACAGCAGCTATATTCCTCCCTTCCTCCTTCCCTCCCTCCCCCACTTCCTTCCCTTCCTTCCTTCTTTCCATTTTGATGAACAAAAACAGACCAAAAGAAAAAGAAAACCAGAGAGGAAGTGGACAAAATAAAGTGATTAATAGACACCTTCATCACATAAATTGAACCCCTACTCTCTTCCCCTATGGCACCCTCAGACTTGTTATCATAATCCAAAAGATAATTAAAATTTTTTTATCTGTTTATTTATGTTATTTCTCTGTATTCCAAATATAGGTGAAATCACCCAATATTTGTCTTTCTCCTTTGACTCACATCACTCACTCAGTAATAAGCTCTTGAATTCCCTCCCCTTTTGTGACTGAATAGTATTCCATGGTGTGTATCCAGGTCTTCTTTATCCATTCACCCATTCAAGGGCATTTCGGTTACTTTCCTACACAGCCATTTTTAGCTACCACAATGGCAGATTCAAGCAGCAGGAAAGATACCAGATAGTGTTACATATTTGGAGAAAGAACTTAATGCCAGGATTTCTGCCCACCTCTTAACCACATAGGTATCACTAAATAAAAGTGTCACCTGTAAAATGGGACCTGTGATGGCTGTGAAAGTGCTGTGTTGTTGCCCAGTGCTTCCCGTTATTAAGGAGAGCTGGTGTGCAAAGCCCCGCTCGTAAACTAAGGGAACAGAATGCTGCTAGATGTAAATGTTGTATCTGTTTCTGGGTGCTGAGGACCATCATCAGTTTTCAGAGATGGACAGCAGTGCTTACAAACTGCAGCTCGCGTGGTCCTCAGGTGTGTTTCATTTCATGTCGCATGTGAAAATCCACATTTCTTCCTGGATTTATTTTGATGTGAGAATTGTCATTGACTCACAAAGTTGCAGAAATCATCATCTAGGACTCACTGAGGAGCATAAAGAGGGGAGAAGTGAGGCACAAAGACGGACTGGTCAGGAGTTCAGAGCTAGAGGGAATGGAGGAGCACCCCCCAGTTGTCCCTCTGCTTTCTAATGCCCCTAGAAAGGGGTTCTCTTTGGACATCACCCTTCTCCATCACCCACGTCCAGTTTTTCATCAGGAGGTGGGGTGCAGGGAGCAGGAAGGGAATACAGTGTGAGTGGGCTCCCAGAAGCGGAAGGGAAATGGGTGGGAGGTTCCCATTACACAGGTGATCACACTGATCTCCCAGGAGGCAGAAATGGGGACTCTGGGTCACCCCAGTCCATCTCCTGCCCTGGATTATAGGAGAGAGGGATCAATGCCGAGGACTGGGAAGCCAAGGCATCCTGCTGTGAGGAAGGAGTTGGACTATTGCCAGGGGAAATGGATGCTGGTGGTGCTGCAGGTCCCGGGGACAGGAGACACGAGACTGAGCTGGAGCAGGTTCCAAGGGAGTGTCAGGGGGTGATGGCTGGAAAGGGCAGTGGCCATGGCTTCCCCTGTCAGTAGAGTTGGAGGCTTGGGCCCTGGCAGTGTGGAGCTGGCCAGTTCACCAGCATGCTGTAAGTGAGGGCTGCCTGGGCCCCAGGAATGACTCCAGAACTTTCCACCTTGGGGACTGTCAGCACCCCTGCAAGAGCAAGCCTTAGACCAGAGATTAAAGTTTAACTCTCAGGACAGTGAATTGCCTCTGGCTCTAGCACCCAGTCGTGGATGCATCCAGATCGATAAGGAAAGCTGATGGATGAGTTCGACATGTGGGACATGTAGTACATGACCAGCACAGACCCTTCACCAAGAAACAAAAGAATGACATCAGTTGAAGAAGACCACCAGTAACTTCAAATGACAATGTCACCTTGGCCAATCAGGAACTAAAAACTGGTCTGCAGACTCCTCTCTCCATTCCCCTTCCTCACCAGGAGAGATTTTCCCTTAAAAACTCAGGCCTCCAGCAAGGCCTCGAGTCAGCCTCCCCATTAATGGGGTCTCAGCCTCCTGGCTGGCTCCATCCGTTCTCTCTCTCTGCTTCCCACTAATGGACCCCCAACTTGCGACCCTGAACCCACGGAGTCTGGACCTCCCTTGGTCAGCTCCACCCCTTTACCCTCTGATTAAACCTCTGCTTGCTCACTCGCCTAACTCTGCCGTGGGTTCATTGAGAGACCCGAAAACCCCCACAGGGACATGAGGATTGGGGCATCTTTGGGGAGGGGGCTGTTGTAACCAGAGAAAAATCCAACCCCTGCCTGGACCGACATATCTCCGCTTGACAGAGACTGGCACTGAATCATGGTCATTCTCCAAGGCGGAGACAGGTCTCTGAGTGTCCCAGGCCCCAACACTCACAAAATGTCCCTGTGTACTAAGCCCTGGTCCACTTGATCACCCCGTGGGCATTATCATTTGTGACACCTGAGATACAACATGCCAACATTGTTAATGATTCATAATAAACAAAAGCCTGCTTTCTACTGTATCTATAGTTAATTTTAATATGTGCCCCAACATCTAATGGTGGACCCACTAGGCCCATCGACCTGGGAGATGTTTGACAGACTGGTGGCACTGATGACCTGGATCCAGGGATCTCCAGCGGCAAATAGGGTTGGAAAATTCTGGACCACCACCATTTGAGGCAGAGGTAGAGGTAAAGCCCTCTTGTGGGAGGCTGAGGGCTCCTGGACTTGGCCCTGACCTTGGCCTACAGGGCTTCCATTATGTTGAGATGCCAGTCCCCTTTGTGTTTCTCACCACAAACCCAGAATGCATGTCTTCATTTATTTTGAACAGCTTCAGGACATTTTCCCTCTCAGATGTTAAACATTAAATGGCAGTGCTCTGATGCCATGACAACGTGGTGCTGGAGGACGCCCTGGGGGCAGGGCTTTGCCCTTAAAGAGACATCCCTCCCGCCTCCCAGGAAGGGCCAGGCCCCTCTCAACCTTGAGCCAGCACAACTGCTTTTAATTCCAGTGGATTGTTTTCTTTTATCGTTAATTTTAGCAGTAGAAAAATAACCCTTTGATATCAAAGAGGGCAGGCCACCTAGAAATTATTATTATTATTAGATTAGTAATAGTGGTAATAAATTGGACCAAACAAGAGTTGATGTAATGGACCTTCCTGGCCCCAAGCACAGGGCTGTCAGCTCTGCTTAACTCGCTCTTCTTTCTGCCCTGGGTTGTGACTGCTGGTTGTTTGGAGTTCTTAGCACCTGGAGGGCACAGGCCTCGTTTTGCTCACTTTTTTCTTTTTCTTTTTTTAAATGTCCCAGCCCCCCAGTGCACAAAGCTCAGAGAGGTGCTTACTCAAGGCACCAAATAGGATATTCAGGAAAGCCTCATTGAACTCGCTGGTATAAATCACTCTCTGAAGGACAAGGTGAATGGGAGGAAAAAGTTCAAGGGTTCAGTGGTTTCCAGGTTGCTTTTGCTTTTGTCTTTAAAGCATTTTCAAGGCTTGGCCTGGGGTCTGCACACATCGAACTCAGTTCTCCACACCATTGGAAGGAGGTCAGATGAAAATCTGATTGAACTGAGTCCCTCTTTGCCCTTGAACTGTGATGGGGCAGAGAGAGGGAGATGGTTTCAGACCTTAAACAAAGATTATCCTGGGACCTAGACATTCATTCATTCATTCACTCACTCAGTCATTCAGCAAGTGTTCATCCATCGTTTGTTTTGTACACTTCTCTAGTCTGTGAAGGTATAACGCAGAGGCCTGAGGTTTCAGTGAGGAAGGCAGACAGCAGAGAATGCACAAGGATACGATACATCCTGCGCTGTGCCAAGTGGCCCTAAGAGCTACAAAGGAAAATAAGGCGCTTAAGGGAGTGGGGCTGGAAGGGGCATTCTTTTGGAGAGGGAGCCACGGAAACCCTCTCAGGGAAGGAGTGAAACCCATAGAAAATGGGGGTGAGGGTTCCAGGCAGAGGGAAAGATAAGTGCAAGATGGGGAGTACCTAGGAGTTTGGGGAAAGAGGTGGTTTATGAGTCAGATTGCCATAAGGACTTAGGTCATCACACTGTATGACATGGATTTTGATCAGAGGCATCTGTGATCTGATTGGCCACGCTGCCTTCTGAATGGCTGACTCAGGGATCTCGAGTGAAGGGAAAGGCAGGTGGGAGGCAGCTACCTGTCATGATGCAGGCTCGATGTGATATGGACCTGGAGTGATGGACTTGGTAGAAGTGGTCAGTTTCTAGATGGTGTGATAGTGGAGCCAGCAGGACTTGCTGCTATGTATGATGGGAATGGTGGGTAACAAGAATCGGAAAGAACTCTAAGGTGACTCCAAGGTTTGGCCTGAGCATCTGGAGGGATCCCAGTCAATGGCACACGGGACACAAAATCTCCTAGCTGAGTTCTGCCTGAAATGCTGACACATAAAACCACGTGAAATCAGGACTTGGTTGCTGATTTTAAGCCACTGAATTCCAGGGACATATGCCATGCTGATAAACCAAAATCGCAACTCATACCTTCATGGAACATCTCTGGACACAGCACTTTTGACTGGATTTTATTCCAACTTGAGTAAGTAACTCAGCATCAGTATAGGAAATTTGGAGCATGCAGAAATACACACCAAAAAGTATCTTCTATCTAAGGATGTCGCTGGAAATATTTATCCCTCCAGATCTTTTTCTATTTCATTCTTAGCAAAACTGAGATCATACTTGCTCACTTGCAGGGTAATCTACCTTCATCACTTACTGTGCTGTGAATGTTTTCCCATGTGAGGAAACATTTTTCAATGTGATTTTTAATAGCTGCACTGAAAATGTATGTGATGGATCTGCTATGATTTATGTAACAAATTTCATATTCTTTGAGTGTCTTGTTTGTTTCCAAATTTTCTGCATTATAAATACTGTTGTTATCAATTTCCTTGTCCATAACCTCTGGTTCATATTTCTGATGATGTTTTAGAATACATATTTATAAGTGGAATCGTTAGGTATAAAGTTTATGTGGATTTTTTTTCAGACTTTTGAACATTGAGAATTTGGTATTGAGAGATTTTCCAGTATCTTTTCAAATAATGATCACAACCATTTTTTTTTTTACTATTTAAAAAAAATAGTGACATTGTTCATTGCAATTTCAAAAACTTTTGTGTTGTTAAATGTTAATATTTTGTCCTGTTTTTAACAAACCAGGGTCCTTTTTCAAAAAATTTTTAAGGAAATGTGTAGGCAGGAATGAAATCGAGTAGGTAGACAGGCAGGAAGAGAGAGGAGAAGGGAACATCTTTATTTTATTTTTATTTAGTTTTTCACAGTGGTTGTTGGCCCTCGTGCCTGGGACTCAGACCCAGGGGTATGTGGCTTGTGCTCTTTCAGAGGCGATTGATCCAACCGCTGTTCCACCAGGGCACGCCCCAATTACTTTTTAAAAAAAGAATTTTATTGAAGGTACATTGCATGATAATGTGACATAGGTTTAGAATGTACATCATTGTACATCAACATCTGCATATAATACATCAAGCTCACCATCTCCAGTCCAGTTCTTTCTTCACCAGACATACACATTGTGCATTACTATATATATATATATATATATATATATACACATACATGTTTCAATGGAATCCCACTACCCAGTTCGCCTGCCCCCTCCCCATTTCCTTCTTCTTATCACTAATTTGATTTTATTCACAAAAAGTTTATCTTTCTTTTATTTAGTTAATTTGTTTTGCTTGGTTTCCTTATATACCACATGTAAGTGAAATCATGTAACATCTTTCTCCTTCAGGCTTATCTCACTCAGCCATCATTTTTCTGGTACTGGTAGGCACTACTAAATGAAGAAAGTGTAGTTATTAGGTATAATTTACAAAGAAGGAAGCCAAGATTCAGAGAGGTTAAATAGTTGTCTGAGGAAACATATAAATTGAAACACAGCTTTGTCTGAATCTAAACCCTTAACTCACCTGTTATGCTTCTTTTTAGTTAAAAAAGTATTTTTAAATAATGTGTTTCTCTCACCACTAAAACAAAAAGATAACCCACTAAGTGGGAGAAGATATTTATTCGCACAACAAACATCAGAAAAATCTTTATCACCAAAATGAAGAAGTCATATACCTCAATTACCAAAAAGCTACCGACCCACTCAAAAAATGGGCAGAAGAGCTGAATGACACCTTTCTAAAGAAGACATATGGATGGCCTACAGATATGTGAAATATTCCTCACCATCAGAGGATTGCAAATACAAGCCACAGCGAGATACCACCACACCAGTGAGAATGGCCTGGAGCAAAGACCAGAAACAACAAGTGTTGGAGGGGGTGTGGAGAAAAAGGAACCTTCCTTCACTGTTGGTGGGGATGTAAATTAGTGCAACCTGTGTGGAAAAAAAATATGGAGATTCCTAAAAGCAATAAAGATGATTTTACAACGTGATCCAGCAAAACCATTCCAGGCACATGCTCAGAGAACACAAAAACCCTAATCGGAAAAATACACACCTCTGTGTTCACAGCAGCACAGTTCACAATAACTAAGACATGGAATCAGCCTAAATGTCCATCCACAGATGACTGGATAAAGCTGTGATATGTGTGTGTATTTAATAGAATTTTATGCAAATGTTAATAAAGATGAAATCATGCCAACAATCTGAATGGAACTGGAGGTGATAACGTTAAGCTAAATAAGGCAGAAAAAAAAAAAAAGAGAGAGAGAAGTATAGAATACTGTCATTCATATGAGGAATATAAAGGGAAAAACCCCAGGGGAACAGACAAATCTCAAGGAAATTCACAGGATGCAGGACTAGTTATTCAGGAGTTCTGGAGAAGGAACAAG
The DNA here is from genome assembly GCA_004363575.1 of Solenodon paradoxus. Taxonomy (NCBI): domain Eukaryota; kingdom Metazoa; phylum Chordata; class Mammalia; order Eulipotyphla; family Solenodontidae; genus Solenodon; species Solenodon paradoxus. Next base: position 245,121 of record RJWH01002320.1, read on the forward strand.
GCAAAGAAGGCATTAGTAAGGGTGGTGGTCACTTGCTTTACGGCTTCAACGATTAACACCAATCACCCAGGCCCACTCTTGAATCATGGCTTTCTCAAGTGACATTTCACAGTCTTGGTT
>RJWH01002321.1:0-93665 GCA_004363575.1 Solenodon paradoxus
CACTGATTCGGTGGCAGGTCCTGGGAGAAATGCTTGAAATGCACCCCTGTGTCGAATCCTTCTCCTCCTTAGGACAAGTCACTGTCACTACTTCTAATTTGTTCAAGAGGAAGCAGGTTCAGAAAGCAACTTACCCACGTCTAACCAGCCAGGAATCCAAGCCCTAGCCTGTCTAATTCCACAGCCTATCCTATTAACTTTCATTCAACTTTCATTCATCTTTTTGTTGCTTCTCGGGCCCACCAGGGGTCCTGGGGTCCTTCCTAATATCTGGGAGGTCAGACGCATTTGATGTCAGGATGGGAAAAGAAATAGAATGTGGTGGGGTGACTGGAGGGGCGGGAGCAGAGTGGGGCTGTCAGGAGTTGGTCTGAACCTGGAGCAGGGCTGGGAGCCACCAGCAGATGCAGCTCCTATAGGACAGTGGCGTCACTCCCTGGGACTCAGCCAGCACGCAAAGCCTGCACCTGCCTCAGCCTGGACCCTTCTCTGAAGGCCCTGGGCTATCTCGTACAACCCTGCCTTTCTACCCCGCTTTCTCTAAGCTTCTCTGCATACTCTCATTTCCTACCAGACAGTTTGCTTTTTCAGTGCAAAGCGAAGATCATCATAAAACCTAGCTCTGAAGATGACTGAGAATTAAATTGGTTAAAATATGCAAAGCACTTAGAGGCAGGCCTGGCACACAGCCCCGCATGGGGAGTCGCTCTTACAGCGCTGGCATTCCTCTCCTGTGAAAGGACAGAGTGAGACCCATCGAGGAGGAGCGCTAGGAGCACTCACTGCTGACGTGACTGAGGCGGCACACAGCCCGTCTCAGCTACCCTGTCCCCAGTGCCCACAGCGCCCGTCCGCCCCCCGGTGCTCACACCAGTCCTCCGAGACATTCCTGTGCGGAGATTCAAAGTGACTTGCCCAGGGTCACACTGTAAGCCCACCTTGTCTTCTGAACTAGCCTATGAAACAAGGTGGAGCTCTTGTGTTGGGCCTCCTGTTCCCTCCACAGTACTGACACAGACATGTTGCTAATTAAATAACTGAGCTGCCAGCTTGACAAAGCTGATGGCTTTTCACATCTTGATTCCAGCCTTTCCGTTCTATGTGAACGTCAAGGAGCTCTGCCTCTTTGCCAGCATCTGTGTTTCTGTCTGTGTAGCCAGAGGGGTGCTGGCCTGACTGAAGATCCCCAGCTCCCCGTCCTGCTCTGGAAGCCCTGGGCCAGGAGGCCAGGCGGCAGTAAGTGGGCGGGCAAGATGGCCGCCCTATTTGCTGTGCTGTCATCAACGAGTGCGACTAGTGCCTCCTCCTGGGATCCCAAGTAACCTTCAGGACCTGTCGGACAGATGGAATGTGTGAGGTCCTGGAACTTGTGAGGACAGGTGCCAGGAAGCCTTGCAACTTCTGTAGGCTCTTGGAACACTCAATCCTGGAATGCTTGTTCCACTGGCAAATCTAGCATGGATGGCGGGGGAGAGGCCATGGACTTGCTTTCTGTGACAGTCCCAGGGGAGGCCCGTGCAAGCCAGGAACAAGCGCCGGCTCCGCCAGCCCAGCAGCACCAGGCAGGTAAGTGAAGGGGCCCCTTGGGACACGAATCTGGCCACAGACTCCCCAGAGACAAATCACCCAGCTGAGCTCTTACCTCTTCCCAACCCACTAATTTGTGAGCAAAACCAAATACCTTCTTTAAGCCACTGAGTTGAGGGTAGTTTGTTTTCGATAACATAATCAAAAATATGAAGGTGAGCTGTGAATCGGCATTTCAAAAGGGCCTGAGGTGGATGGATTTTCATCGCTAGATGCTCAGCGGCAAATCCACCAGGCCCTTCCCGCGCTGGGAGGAGACATGACACCGGGATCCACCCGAGTGCAGCATCTGAGTCGGCTGCCCAAGATGGTGGAATGCTCTCCGCACAATGTGATTAAGTGCGTGCAGTTTTCTTCCCTCTCCACCGGGACGAAAATTTGGCATTGTGCAGACTGTCACATGGACTAAAGGGAACCACAGCTGACTCTTCCAAGGGTGCCTGGCTGACATTGTCCTGTCTGTCATATTTGCACCACCCCTAACAGGCAGCAACTGGCATGTCGCAGCACTCTGAAAGGGAGCCAAGGCTCCCTCCCTTCTCTGACCGTCCTCCCTGTACTCCCTCCATCCCTGGTCAAAGGTGACAGCAGTCACCCTGGAAATAATCAAAAAGGGAAGTGACAGGCTGCCCTTATTTGCACCTCCTGAATGGCCCTGACTCCCAGAGGATTGCTCCACTGCATTCGTTTTCTGTTGCTGTGGCAGCCAGTCCTCATGAACTTGGGGGTGCGCACCACACAGATTTCCGCTCTTACAGTCCCATAGATTAGAAGTCCAATAAAAAGTCCCCTGGACTCAATTCCAGATGCCTGCAGGGCTGCATTCCTTGCTGGAGGTCATTGGGGTGAAGCCATATCCCTGCCTGGGGGGTGAAGATGAACCCCTTGCTTCCTCTTCAAAGCCAGCTGTGCTGCATGGTTCTCTGAATTCTGCTGCCTCCCTTGGTCCAGTTATGGACCCGGTGGTGACATCAGGGCCCACTCTAACCATTCATGAGTATCTCCCACTTTTAATGTAAACTTAGGAGCAAACTTGACTTCATATGCAAATGGGAGTCTCCCCCTGCCATGCCAGGTCACATAACCTAGTCACAGATTCTTGGCAGGAGGATGTGGACATGCTGGGTGGGGGGCTATTATTCTGCCTATCACCCACCCTATGACGACATTCTCCCAGGAAAACCAGAAAGCGAAGCAAAGTGAGTCTTTTTTTTTTTTTTAAACTTTGGATTTCCCAAGTTTAAGTCTAGATAGAAAGTAAAGTAATAGTAATAATAGCAGCAATGGTAGTGAGAGTAGGAGTGATGATGATGATGATGATGATGATGAAGCTATAACAGTAATAATCATAGGCACAGCTTGGTGGAACAGAGGTTGGGCACTGCCCACATATATCCCAAAGACCCCCAGCTTTATGGCCCAAGGCTGAGGGGAACAACTAAATAGAATAAATGGAATGCTTCTTCCTCTTCTCTCTTCCTGCCTGCCTGCTTCTACTCACCTTCATTCCTGCCTGAACCTTTCCTTAAAATATAAGTACTAATACTAATAAACACTGGAAGAATATGATCTGCTCAAGAATTAGCCTTCCTCCCACCCACCAGGAAATTAAGATCAAGGGATTTCAGGGAAGAGATGAATGTTGGAAGTCAAACAAGAAGATCTTTTAAAAGCTAAAAAATGTCTCCCAAAGAGACCTACCAGACTAATTACATGAGCTGGCTGAAAAGGATGGAGGATTACAGAAAAGCATGAGTCTTTGAGGAATGTGAAGGCAAAGGCATCTGTGCCTAGCTCATCAGGTGACGTCCAGTACAGGGCCTGTGGAGTTCTGTCCTCCTCCCTGGCCTGAGAGCAGCCAAATACAAGTGCCTTCACGGACTGTCTAGGTTGAGAGGTCTTCGCCTACCTCCCCTCAGATCCTCATGGCCTCTGGGTGAGGCCACATATCTTTGGACATTCTTCATGGCTGGAATAGGGTGGGAATTTTTCTCATGGACAGAGCTAGTTGACCTTAAATGACCTTGTGGTGGGAGGGATGGGTAGAAGACATAGGCTGAGATGAGTCATACACCCAAAGCAGGTGGGAACAGGTGGGTCCTGGCATACAGCAGAGAGGCCGTGGGTCGGGTACGATGAAACAGCAGGTGCTGGAACTAAGAGTGGGTGACCCAGCACCGCACACGCCCTAACTCTCATGCCTTACAACACAGCAGCCCCTTGAACTTAGACACTCTGAAAGAGGTGGTAGGCAGAAAATCAAGGACTATTGATCAGAATTAAGTTTCCATTACCAACAGAAATTACTTTGTTTTTTTATAGAAACATGACAGGCACTTTTTTTTTTCTATATTTACAGAAACATTAGAGAAAATTAGATATGCTTGCGCTGCTGACTGTGTGTGGTCCTATGTATCACACCTGCTACATAAAAACATCAGTAATTGTGGTCTCATCATCTCACACATAAATGGCACTTGGTAAATCCCAAATCATTGCCAGTTATGTTCTTTGATTGTTCAGAAAACCCATGTGTTCTAAAGTGATTGTTCTCCTTTGAAAGATGAAGCAATAGAGACTAATGGGCTCAGCACAGATTCTGAAGCCTGACCTAGACCAAGTCAGGGCTCCCGTCCAATGGACTCCAACCAGCAGCCTTCCTTCTAAGGCTCTCCACTGCCACCTCTCTCAGCTCCGCAGGAAAGCAACCAGAACTGCCCGACACAAAGTATGGAAGCTGTGTGCTTGGGTCACAATCCTGCCACCTGATGGTGAGACCTTGGAAAGTCATTCTGCTTCTTGGCTTTGGTTTCCACAGGGGTCAGGGGATGGGCTCTACAACCCAGGCTGGCTTCGAGAATGAGTTAATGGATGCAGACATGCTTTGAGAATGCTAAAGTGCTCTTGAAACCTTTTATTTTTTGTACTATTATTTTTTTTCCATATGGGATTTTTAGAAGACAGGTAGTAAGAAAAAGTTTCACTTTGCAGACATGATGGAGTCTACAGAGATGTGAGAGACTTACATTTTAGTGTAAAAGTGGGTTTTGCCTTGTCTATTCTGAAGGCACAGAGAAGAGCTTGCCTTATATCCATTGAGCCCTGAAATTGCAGCTTTAGCATTAGAGTCTTAATCTAGAGAGGAAGGTCTTTGACAGCCTCATCAGACTGCTGAGTTTTCCCTTAACCTCCAGGGAATAAATGTTCTTTCTTGCTCTCTTTTTATTTTTCCAGCTTACATTAATGAGAGGGAAAGACATACACACACACACACACACACACACACACACCCTCTGCAAACTGAGATTGTATTCTTCCGAGACATCTATCCTTAAGGATAAGGAGCTTAATGAGTTCAGGGAAGTGAATTGATGGAAATGGGGGAAAGAGGCAGACAACTTAATCCTTCCAGAAATAATCGGCTTCATGTTTTGGAGACAAGATGGAGAATCTGGGACATTTTTTAGAGTTGTTTGACCACTTATGAGCTCAAAGACTCAGACAAATCGCTTCCCCCCCAGTCTAGGTCTCACTTTCCAATATGCACAATGAAGGGTTGGCTGTAATACTCAGAATAAACAACGCTGATGCACACTGACTTAGCATCCATGACCCCTTCTCTGTTGCTAGCTCCCCACTTTTCCTTGAGAGTCTATGCCTTCTCCCAACACACTACCACATATTTTAGGTGCAGCTGCTGCTTGGTCCAAACCCCAGGAGTGGCTGGTTCTGGGATGAACCCAGTCCTTCCCTCTGGACACAGTTATTCGTACAGGGATAGGCACAAGAACCAAGGTGACCCAATGAGTAGAATACTGTGACTTAAGCAAGAGATGTTACTGTCCTACAGGACCTGCAGAGTAGAGAGGGTGTGGCTGACCAGAAAATGGCAGACCGAAGGAAAGGAGAGGGAAATTGGTTAAGCCCCTCAACTATATTATTCCTTGACATCCATTTGAGTCAACACATTTCCTCTTCTTGCCCAAACTAGCTTATACCGTGTTTCTGTCATTTACAACCCTAAGAATTTTAATCACTAAATCTCCAATTGCCCATCCACTTCAATTGTTGACCTCTGAGTCTAAGATCCAGTTCCAATGCATCAGCTCATTCTCGGTGTCGTTTCTCTCCCTCGGTTTCCGAGTCACTGTCTAGTCCCCCAGCAACTGTGCAGCTGCATTAAGAGTCAACTATGGATTCCATTTCTCTTGGTTTCTCCCAAAGGAGCTAGTTCAGAGAGAAATTCCCATCCCCTGACCCCATCCTTCCCTTTCTGTGCTCCTTATTTATTGAGGTGATACTGCTGGGGTGCTGAGTTAAATCAACAGGTTCCCCGAGCTCTCCTTCCAGTATATTGGGGGAAATAAACATGACAAAGCCATTCTGTGTTATGAATGATCACAAGTGGTATAAGAGACATAGAGACAGAAAACACTGAAGCTACACAGAAGAAGACACTGACTCCTCCAAGAGAGAGAAAGGCTTCTTGAAGGAGATGAATCTGGAAAGAAGCCTACTTGTTTGCTAGGTGAGAATGCGAGGTATTCACTCTAGGCAGGAAGGAGGGACTTAAGCAATGACCCCGAGGCATTAAACAGGCAAGTATGCCAGAGAACTATCATCTAGCAAGCTACATTGGACTCAAGTTTAAAATGAAATAAAGTGGTGGAGAGGTTGGAAGGGGCTACATCAAGAAGGCACTGGATGCCAGGCTAAGGAGTTAGCTTGCTGCTCAGTGTTTCCCATATATGTTTCCCAAAACACACCTCTACCCACGCCCACACATAGACATGTATTCATGCATTAAGAGTTCAGATGCTCAGCACACCCTGGTGACCTAAGTACTTCTTGTACTTCTTCCTCTCTCTTCCTGTCTGCCCACTTGACTTCATTCCTGCCTGCATCTTTCTTTAAAAAAAAATTTAGGTTCCTAGAACATAACCTCCATCATAGAATCTGGGTGTGAAACCCTGAAACCAGCATAGTTATATAAGCATCCTAGGTCATTTCTATAAGACACATCATCTAGTTTGGGATTCTCTTCTACAGGCAAACAGGATCCTCATTTATCTTCTTCCATGTCCTTATTCACATTAGATACTAAAGCTTCATACAACAATGCCACCAAGTTGCCCCGTTCCACCTGCCTTTAACTCACCCACTGCCACTTTCTTCCCAATGCAGCTTGACCCATCTTTTGAAGGTAGTTCCAAAACCAACATCCCCAGGAAGCCTTTTACAAACCTTAGGTCTCAGCTGGAACTTTCTCTTCTGAAATCTCCTTGACTTCCATCATGTGCACAGAGACAGGAGATTCCTTAGCTCACTTCCAAAAGGACGGAAAGCTACCCGAGTTCTTAAGGACCAATTGTATGCTGGGCACTAAGGTACTAAAATCTCAATTCGTTCCTCCCACAATTCCATGAGGTAGGCTTCATTATCCTACGTTACAGACGAGGACACCAAGGCGGCCTGCTACGTGGAAGGTCCCAGAGATAGATGTTAGGAGACTGCCATACTCCTTGACCAGCCTCGCCTCCCGGGAAGGGGCCTCCAGCAAGCAGCCATGGTGGGGGTCAAAGGGCACATACCACGCATCCTGAGGAGTCCACCTGGCGGTCAGACACGCACTTGAAGTTTCGCGTGCATCCCCCGTTGTTCCGAGAACAGTCCCGGACTGGCCCAAAGGAAGACAGCAGGTCACTGATGGTCTCAAAGTATGTGGACAGCATGGCTTCTTCCCTGGAGGAGAAAGAGGATGGTTAACCATCTGAGACATCTGCATCATCACATGAAAGCACAGAAAAGCACATTCAGTACCTTTGAGATCTTCATCTATTATATTCAGAATCATGAAAAGAAATATTTTATTATTTTTTAAGGAATGATGCAGCAGGAAGTGGAAGGAGGAAGAAGCCTTCTATTTTATTTCCCTTTAGTTGTCTACATGGGTTGTTTCTCTGGATCTGGGACTTGAACTTGGGTATGTGGCCTGCTGCACTCCTTCAGAGGCGAGTGATCTAACCGCTACTCCACCAAGTTGCACCAAAATTAAACATAAAGCTAAAGAGAAGAGAAAAATAAAAGAAAAAAAACCTTAACATTACCCTATGACATGGAATTTAAGTCTAGTTGTGATAAAGTGGGTTGTACTTGGAATGGTTTGCTCTTTATTTCATCAATCTTCATAATTTTGGAAGGAAAGTATGAGATTTCCATTTAGCCCAAGAAGTGAAGTGTGGCCCAGAAAGGAGATGCATCCTGCTTGTGATACGGCAGAACCAAAGCTCATGCCAATCTCTTCCCGAGTCCAGAGAAGAAGCACTTTGCATGATACCACCCTTAACTTGCGTTATATATGTTCCTACAGGGTTCAAACTCCCCATAGTTACTCTGCAAAATGAGCACATTGCCACCATTCCAACTTCATGGCTATCTCTTGGAACTATGAAAAGTGTGGAACTTACCCAAAATGACATAGTCTTTACCCAGCAGACCAAGACCCACGCACAGGATGGTTGACCCTAGATCCCCAGAACTTTATTTTTCAGATCATCAAGACTGGTAACAACAGATTCCAGAAAGGTCACAGGATTCTAGGCCAAAACAATTCCTCTCAACTAAGTTCGCAAGAGGTAAGACTGGAACAGACATCATAACCTATGGATCTGCCAAAATTCCATAAGATGAGGAAACATGGAGGTTCCTGACGCTGTTTTCTGAAAAATGCCCCGAGGAAAGTCGAGCACTGGAGCAGCTGTGATGCCCACAGCTGCGGAGATATAAAAGAGGGAACACTGGCAGTGAGAAGAGGTACTAGGTTCATCCATGATGCATAACTCATGGAATCCAGAACTGAGCGAGCAGAAGGAAGAGGTCTGCGTGTGTTTCTCTGGCAAGAAGAGGCTACTGAACACCAGTGGGGATGGCCCTGGACCACCCTTCATCCCTTCCGTTCTTTTCCTCCTCAGACTTGGAACTCCAGTGCTGGGTTTCTAGTTCATCTCCTGCCTTCAGTCTTAGCCCCTCCTGTCTCATCTTTTATAGTGACTGCCAGTGAACTTGGTAAATTCCCCATTGGTCAATATTCCTCATTACTTAGTGAAAAAATGTAAAATCCTTTCCTTCTTTCCATTCAAGGATCTTCACATTCTGGTTCCTGTCTCCATGTCCAGTTATGTTGGCCCTATGCACAGATTCTCTATCTGCTAGCCACAGGCCTTTTCTTATTCTCTCAGCACACAATCTTAGGTCAGACTTCCTGAAACAGTCTCTGAAAAGGTGAGGAGTTGCATACAGTTACTGGTAACTCCTCTTAAGACCCAATTTTAGGAAGTAGGCAAGAACTGGGCAAGGAGAGGCTACCCTGCAGTGTGGCTGACGCTCTCTGACTCTGAAGCTCCTGTTGATCCTAAGGGGGCTTTGGAGCTTGGATGGTCCTTAAGGAATGTCCCCCAAAGAGGCAAGGGAACCAAGCTTCTGCACATCAGACAGTCATCGACCAAGGCTGCCATCTCGATGTGGATATACTTGGGCAAGGCAGTTTCCTGTGTCTAAAGGCAATGCCTAGTGAGGGCTGAAGTGATGGGTCATCAAGCAAGATCTGGGAAATGCATGGGTCAGCTCTGAAGAACAGATCTGAATGCTGTATGTACCTTCCCCTCTCTGAATCCTTAATTGTACTCTTCTGTCTGGGATGATTGCCTCAACTTTTCTCCCTAAAAACTTCTTAAGAATTCTTCCAAATCATCAAATTCATTTATTCATCCATCCACCCATCCATGCATCCAACCGTCTGTCCATCTGTCCGTCCATCCATTCACCCATCCACCCATCCATCATCCATTCATCCATCCGTCTGTCCATCTGTCCATCCATCTATTCACCCATCCACCCATCCATGCATCCATTCATCCATCCATCTGTCCGTCCATCTGTCCATCCATCCACTCAGCCATCAACCCATCCATGCATCCATTCATCCATCCATCTGTCCATCCATCCATTCATCCATCCACCCATTCATGCATCCATTCTTCCATCCATCTGTCCATCCATCTGTCCATCCATCCATCCATCCATTCATTCATCCATGCATCCATTCAGCCATCCGTCTGTCCGTTCATCTGCCCATCCATCCATCCATCCATCCATCCAGCCATTCACCCATCCATGCATCTGTTCAGCCATCTGTCTGTCTGTTCAACTGCCCATCCATCCATCCACCCACCCACTCCCTCGCACACATACACATACATACGCGCATACACTGCACATGTTTATTAAGTACTTACTATGTTTCGGGTACTATTCTAGGCACTGGGGCTGCAGCAGTGACATTAGACAAAGCCTTCTCAGTGCTTATTGTTCTCTTCTGTGAAACCTTCTCTGCTTTCCCCAAACAGAGTAAATTACTTTCCCTTTGAGCACATTCTTTAAATCTATTATCTTATTGATCTTAATCATTGGTTCTGTGGTTTCCTGGAGAGACTGCAAGCTTTTTGAGCAAAGGACTCAAGATTTACACCTCCCTCTTTAACCCCCTTTAACACAGGGCCTGGTAAGAACTCTTGCTACTCTCGCTAAGCAAATGTTTTTCAAATGATACAGAAGACAGAGATGCAGGCTCCACCCATCAGCAGTTTTACTGACAGTCTCCAACAGGACACAGCTCTGCCCACCCTCAACTCTGGGTTTCCATCCCAAGACCCTCAGGCCCAGCACCGCAGCACAGGAACAGAGAAGATGACAGGGGGGCTGAGAATGTTCACTCACTTTCTAACTGCCTACAAAGTGAGGTCAGAGGGACAGATGGATGGGGAGAGACTCAATAGCTATTGAATGGAAGCTCGTGGGAGAACTGCCACATTTGAATATGGGAAGAACTGAGGATCCTGGGAAGACATTAAGTCTAATAAAATATTAATATACTGGGAGGGAGAAGAGGAAATAGAAATCAGGAGAGGAGATGAAGATGGAGGGAGAGATAACCTGAGAAAGTATGAGAACAAGAAAGAGGATAAACATGTAGAGACACTGCCAAGCAAAAAGGCGAGAAACTGAAAGGCAGAAATACATTCATACAAAAGATGGATGGACGGACAGATGGTGGGTGGCTAGTTAGATAGATGGTGGGTGGATGGATGGATAGATGAATGGCTAATGGATGATACATGGATGAACAGATGATGGATGGATGGATAGATGGATGGATGGACAGATGATGGATGCATGGACGGTAGATGGTGGCTGGATGAACAGACAGATGGAGTGATAGAGACAGAAACAGAGAGAAATAGAGACACCAGAGGACTGTCATATACAGAGTTATTGAAAGGGAAGAGAAAAGCAAGCAGCAACAAAAAAGTCACCTTCCAGGGGAACCTAGAGACAGCACAGGCTATACAAAGAAGGAAGCTATTAACTTTTAAAAGGATTGATTCTGCATAAACATCAGTTACATGAAGGGACCATTACTTAAAACACAAAGACCTGACACTGGGACTGTTACTGAGTCTACAGAAGTGATCGTGTCAGGCTGGGAAAATGCAGACGTGTAAGGCAGATGCTGGCATTTTCTTAATTCGGGACTCCACCCCTCACCCCAGCTGCTGAGTCCAGGGCTGCAGTTTATAGCTGCCCCAAAAGCAGGGGGACAAGAATCAAGGGAAGAACACAGGGCGTGAAGGTGGTTTGCGAGGGAGGGCAGGCCCCGCGCCAGGGAGTTAGGAGGTCCGGTAAGAGTGGCTGCTTCCCAGAAGTCACCAGTATCACCTGCATCAGCCGTGACTTCCCAAGCACCTGCTATGTGCTATCTCCGTTGACTTTTGCAGTAGCCCTGTGAGGTTGACTTTTCTAGTCCTATGTGAAAATGGGCTCCTGAACCCATTAAGGGATGTCCCCCATAGAGGCAAAGGAACCAGGCCTCTGGAGACACTGAGTCTGGGGGGAGATACGTCATGATTCTGGTTCACAGGGGTCTGAAACCCTAAGACCGTGTGTGAGCTTCTTCAGCTTGCCTGTGCTCTGAGGTAAGTCAGACAGCGTATGATGAAGTTGGCAGAAATCTGCACCAATGCCTGTCTTAGAGGAAGGACAGGAGGAGCCAAGCCTGTGCAACCTTCATGCACCTGCCAGACCTGCCCGTGGCCTGGGCACATACCGCAATGGCCTCGGTCATGTCGCAATAATAATCTAGAAACATTCATTTCTATATCTGCCATAGCAAGTACCAAAAACTGGGTGACTCAGAAAAACAGAAGTGGATTCTCTCCCAGTTCTGGAGGTTGGAAATGCAGAATCACGGTGTCCAGGGGCCCAGGCTTCCTCTGCAGGCTCTAGGGGAGCATCCTCCCTTGCTTCTCCATAACCTGACAGATCTTAGTGACCCTTGGCTAAGGGATGGGTTCTGCCTCCATGGTCACATGGCATTCTTCCTTTTGTTGTCAGGTCACTGTCCATTGGATTTAGGGCCCACCCTCATCCATTATGACTATCTTGAGGATGCCTGCAGAGACCCTATTTCCAAATAAAGCCACATTCTGAGGACCCAAGTTAACATGAATTGGGGTCGGGGAGACACTACTCACAACATTCAACACAGCTCAGAGGGAGCCCTGAGCTCACACAGCCAGTCAGGGCCAGGATTAGAGCACCTTGGCCCCTGGCTGGTACCCCTCTGTTCCCTACGTTACAGCAGGTCTTCCAGTTCTAGACTCTGCGTGGTACAGTGTGTTTTCACAAGGTCTGCAAAGGCTTAGAAACAGAACCACGAGGAAGCCATTTTCCATGTGATCTGTGCCTTCATTTGACAGAAGAAAAGACTAACATTAAGTACCTAACACACCCCAGGGCTTTCACCTACTGTCTTCCAATTACCCTACAGAACAGGGATCGGCAAACTTTTCTAAACAGGAATTTATAGAAAATAGCTCAGGTTTTGCAAATCATACAGTCTCTGTCACAGCTACTCAACTCTGCTCTGGTGGTACATCAGCATTCAAAGGCAGTACGCAAAATGCAAGAATGAACCCAGCTGTGTGTCAAGAAGACCATATATTTACAAAGAGACCCAGTAGGCTGGATGGCTACTTCCTCTTTGACAAGGGAAAACTGCCACGTCGGTGTTAGAATCAGGATTAAAACCCAGGTATGTCCAACCCTACAGCCTACATTCTTTCTCCTATAGGCTTAGTGTCCTCATCTATAAAATGAGAACAGCATCTTTCTGGCTCCCAACTCAGTAGGATTATCATACAAAGGCAATGACATGATGCATTGTAATGTATTTTCCAAACGCTAAAACCCAAAGCCAATCCATTCATCATCATTCATTTATTCAACAAACACCCCAGGACCCCACAGCAGGCAGGTACTGAGCAGATGGGGATCATGGCTCTCCATTCGCCTTTCTGGGCCTCTGTTTCAGATTTCCTAAATAGAGATGTTGTCCAAAGTGTTTCCAAGTACTTCTCCAGCTCTGATCTCTTAACTCTTTTACTCTGAGAACACCAGTTTCAAAATGGACTTCTCCAGACCTCCCCTGGGGAGGCTGCCTGCCACTGCTCAGTGTAAGTGCATCCCCTGGTTGCATCTGGCAGTCGGATGAGCTCCACGAAGGGTGAGCGTTAGGCAGGTAGGGGAACCAACGCTAACAAGGCCCGCCGTCCGAACACCGGGGAGTGTCTGTCATCAGAAAGGTGTGGACGGATGACTCAGGGTCCTGATAGTGACAACCCCCCACCACCCCCCACCCCGAGTGCTGACTAATCACTCCCTGGGAACAACCAGACAACCTTATTTCCTGAGCCCCCAGGGAGGAGGAATTGAGCACAAATTGATAATAATGGAGCTGCCTTCCCTCCCCACTCCACTTAGATTCAGGAGCCTTCTGGGCCTCTAGCAGCGTGAAGATTAGTGCAGCACAGTGGGTATGAGGCAGATTTCTCTAGATTCAGTCTGCCTGGTGGTAAAATCCCAGCTTTCCTCATTATGAGACCTTGCACAAATCCCTTAAACACTGAGCCTCCTTTTGCTCATCTGCAAAGTGGGACTATCAGTGACTATGATGCATACCTTAAACCTCTATCAGTCTTAGTGCAACGCTCCTTCAATACAATTATTTAACCACCACCACAAAACCCTGTGGCTGGATGACAAGAGCTAGCATGAGGAATAAACGAGACGCTCTGTGTAAAACGCCCCCCACACGGAAAGTACCCAACAACTTGTGGTGATTAGAGCCATCTGAATGTCCCTGACAGCTGCAGGAACCAAGCTTTGAGAATATAAGGAACAATGACATAGCTGGTGGAGTAGTGGTTTGGTCAGCTGCCTTCAGCCAAGAGCTCAGGCCACGTATCCCAGGGACCAGGGTTCAAATCAAAACTGGGGTGAAAACTAAGACGAACATTTAAATAAGTAAAGTGCTTCTTCCTCCCCTCTCTCCTGCCTGCCTGTCTCTGCTTGCCTTCATTCCTGTCTGCAGCTTTCCTTTCAAAGAAAAAAGAAACGATTCGTTGGGTAGAGGCCTCCTGGCAGGGCTGAGCGGCAGAAGGCGGACCTGAGATCTTCTAGGGGCAGAACTGTTGATCAGTGCACACAGGCTCCTCCGAGGCGCCAGTGTCCTGGCCACTGTAGGATGGTAAACAGAGGCAGGATGGCCGCTTTCTGTGGTGCTGGAGGACAGTCAGGTTTCCCAGGGAGGGCCGTGTGACATCACGGTGGTGGTGACAACAAAAAGAGCTAATACGTGCGGAGAACTGTGACTGAATGTGGGTTATCTCATAGAATTATGGCCAAGCCCTCTGAGACGGCGCTCTTCTTCCCCTTGTTCTATTGATTAAACACACACACACGCAGGGCCTGGCATGAGAGGTGAGGGGACTTGTCCTGTGTCACACAGGGAGTCACAGTGTCAGAGCCAGGACTCAGCGCCCCTGTGTGATTCCACGCCGGTGGGGTCCCGCCTTCCTCATGAAGGTCCCTCTCCACCTGCAGAGTCTAAGACTGGCGCTCCCACTGACACGTGCCATTCCCTCCCCCTAGCAAGCACAGCTCACGAATGTAGGTCAAGAATATGAGCTGCTGTGCAGAGTGGGCCCTGCGAGCGTCTGCGCCTGTGCACAGCCTGTAAGTGCCCGGCACGCAGAGCGCTGGACGTGCTGCAGCTGCTTCCTGAGTGAGCACCGGCGTGAAGGAACAGGAGGAGGGACAACGAGGCCGTCGACCGCGTGGTCTTGGAGACAAAGAGGAAATGACTGTGAATGTGCACTGCCCCTCGGTGCCAGGGCGACAGCAATATTCACTTCCCGGTATCCTGATCAGAAGTGAATGAGAGAATGATGTACGACGCCCTCCTTGCTACGGGGTCCAAACGGGGCCCACACTGAGGGGCTGTTGTATTTTGAAAACGCATTTGTTCATTTCACAAAAATGTCTCCCTCACTTTCCGTGGGCACTGGGGCTTAGCTATAAAGAAAAGAGCGAAAACAGACAAGCTGTCCTTCTATAGACACAGACATGCAGGTATAGACAGAGATATTGATTAGACTTATGGATATAGGAATAGGTCTAGACCTGTAGGCATGTACACAGAGACAGGTAGATATACTCATGGATCTGTAGGTCTAGGCACAGATATAAACATAAGGTGGACATCTCAGTCTATACTCGTATGTCTATACCTACATGTCTGTATCTATGTATATGCACATGCGCATATTAGAGTCTATACCTGAATCTCCACATATATTCTGCACTTACGTCTGTGTCTATAATCCTAGGTGTCTAAGTGTATATCAATGTTTATATTTATATCTGTGTTTCCATGTCTCTCTTTTTAATTTTATTGAAGAAACGTGGCATCACAGCAGTATACAGGTTTAAGGTGTGCATCGTTGTAAATCAATATTGGTAAACAACACATTAAGTTGACCACCAGCAGTCCAATTCTATCTCGTGCCACATAGTTGACCCCTTTAATGAGATTTGCCCACTCCCCTTTCCCGTGCCCGTTTTTTCTGGTAACCAGTAATTTGATCCTATAGATCAAAATTTTAATGTTAGCTTGATTGCTTTAATTTCTTTGTCTGGTTCTGTACACCACATGTAAGTGAAATCAAACTATGCTGTTCTCTTTCCGTCTGTTTCTATATTATGTCTGATAATCATGCGTAATAATTCATCTGATAATTATATAATATATAAAATACATAATTACAAACTTTAAAAATGCAAAGCACTATGAAAACACACAGCAGAGGGTCCATTCTAATCTAGGAAGCTGAAGCTGGGGTGGGGGACGCCCTAAAACCAAGCCAGTCAGTGATCTGTTGAAGGTGCCTCCCACCAGGGCTTCCACGGGAGTGTGGGAGACGCCCGTGCCCTCCTGTCCCCGACCCCACATCACAGTGACTGTGGAGCCCATATGACCACTGAGGCCAGTGATCCTCTGACAGACGTCAGCATTTCCTCCCTCTACCTGTCCTGACGACTCAGTCATAGAAATTGCCCTCGCCCATCCATTATCTCCTGTCCCTTGCAAATCTCATCATAGTAAAACGGGAACAAAAGAGGTTCTGTGACAAGTGCTGAAGCTTGAGGATGATAGCTTCATGGAGTCACTGACTGTCCCTCACAGCTCATCTTGAAGAGCAGCTCAGGTAGGTGGGCTCCATGGAGGGTCGGGGGGCTGGCTTCGCAGGAGCCCTTCTAGGGAAGTCTGGTGAGGGACCTGGGGACCTGGGCGGGCAGGGCGGGTAGACGGGAGTCAGACATAGAGGAGAGGGGGCAGTGTCCTCTAACAGGAAGGACTGTGGCCGAAGCATGGCCTCTGGGCCCAGCTCTGCCTCTGCTGCGGGTCCCCGGGTGATCCCCCACCCTCTTGGGGGCTCCAGGCTCCACATTTATACAGTGACGGGTGATCACTTAAGGGTACTTCCAGCTCAGATTTAGAATACCATCAACATGATGTTACTTCCCGAAAAGGGAATGAGAAATGTAAGAATGGATTGGGGTGCGGGGAGAGAGTGGGAGAGGGGCAGAGTATGACTATCTTTTATCTTCATTACTTTGCTTCTAAGAAAGTCAAGGCACTTACACAATCAGTCAAGAAATCAGATTTAAATACAAGTGTGCTACCATGAGGAAGCTGCCGTCTCAAACCCAGGCCTTGTTACTTATTAGCTGAGAAAACTTTGACAACTCATTCAACCTCTCTGAGTCTGGCCTACTGATGCCGCGATCACGGATTAAAACACTTTGCTCTGAGGTCGCCCTGAGGATCCCTGAGATAATAAAAGCTCTGTGAAGACAGGGGCTTTGTCATGCTCACTGCAGACCAGCACCTGGAACACTCTACAGGCACCCAGACTTTCATTAAATGAGTGATCAGTGAAAACTTACATGAGCTGCCCCACAAGGCTCCGAGCACATCCAAAGATCACCTCACTGCTTTTCATCAATCCTGAAAATTATTTGAGCCCAGAGAACGGAGGTTCCTAGCCGGGTGCCCAGGGCCCTTTGATGTTCTGAAGGAACGTATGGGACGCATCTTAAAAACAATGTTTTTAAATGCATAAAATGGACTGCAAAAAGGCATTACACAAAAGAACCATCGATCAAAACGTTTTTTAAAATGTCAGCTGCAATATATGTGCTTCTCTATTGACACATGAAATAAAAATATCCAGTAACAGATACAATAGCAACCATAAATTGAAAGTAATGATGAGAAAACACTGCATTATAAGACATGTGTAACAAGTGAAATATAAAACAAATGTGATTTCTTTTGGTGATAAAGTCCCATGTGCAAAGAACCGCATTTGTCATAGAAGAAAATGTTAAATTTCAATGAGAGGTTGACAAAAACAAAATGCATCATTTTTCCCACGTAATTTCATGAACTTTCGGCGTGGACCCCAGGTTGAGAGCCTCTGTGTGGACTGACGTTTTGGAGGAGAAGAGGTCTCCCTGCCTAGCTGCCCATCTATGAATATTCCAGAAGCTTGGTTCTAGATAAGAAGAGACAGGAAATTAAAACTCTGCTATGATCATACCAAAAGCATTCCTTCCTGGAGGATCCCATGTGATGTAGTGAAAGGAGAACAGATTTTGATTTCGGAAAATAAAATGGTTTAAAGCTCTCAAGACGATGAGCTTGCACATTCCTCTCTGAGCCTGTTTCCTCGCCTGCACATGCACCTTTATGTTTCCTTTCAGAGTCTTGCGTTTTGTGCAAACATGCACATACTAGGCTCTCTCTTCTGTTTCTTCTAGGTTGAGATCATGTTCTCTGCCGTCACCCACACGTGGCGCATGGGGGTGCATTCCTTATCGCCTACTGGGTCCGGGCCCTCAATTAGACGCTGAGTCCTCACAGGTGTCCACACAAAGGCCCTGCTCTCTGAACTGCACAGGCTGGAGGCAAAGGCACCAAGAAGAGATTTATAACGTGAAGCAGAGCAAAGACGTACAGCGCTGATGCTTACAACGCACGCGATCCCAAGAGGAAACAATGGCGCCTTCCTCGGCTGCTTGGGGGAGGATTCCTGAAGGAGGTAGCAGGACATCGGCTCACGAAGGAAGGTGAGAATGATGATAGGATGGAGGAGGGAAGGAAGAAGGAAGGCAGGGCAGGTGTTAGAGTGTTCACAGACAGACTGTTACTATAGAGAAGCTACAATGCGGAAGAGAGGAAGTTGGGGAGCACTGGAGAAAGAGGCAATGAACCCATCAAAAGCAGAGGAGAGAGGGCAGAACAGGAAGCTTCCAGGAGCTGTTGTATGTGTTTTACAGACCATTTTCTAGGTCGATCCCATAGTGTGGCTCTTGCTACCCACCACATGCCCGAGAAAACTGAGGTTGAGTGCAGTGAAGTCACGTACAATCCCATCATCCCCTAAAGTAGAAGCATAAGAGGAGCCCTTACAGGAGTGCAGCTGGGCTCTGCAGCCTCAGTTCTCTCACTCCCGCTCCCAGGATGGACCCGGTGTGCTCTTTGACGTCTAACCATATCAGATCAGGAACCCTCAGCTCTAGAACAGGGATCTGGGGATGACAGCACCGCTTTCCCTCCACCACAGCCCCCCTCCCCGAGGCGGCAGCCCTCACCCCTTTCCCTGGTCTGCACATCTGGTCTCCGACTCTGATCCTGGCAGAGCCAGTCACCAGTTGGGATGACCTTGAACGCAGACAAGGGTTTGAATCCTGTTTATCCTTGGGACCTGAGCAGCTCTGCGCCTCTCTCAGCCTCTGTTTTCCTATCTGTGTAATGGGCTGCACATGGCTCTTTGGACCTGCTGTGTGAGCTAATGCAGATGGGGGTCCTTGTCTCTCGGCCATCACCCTGCTCTTAAAAATGACAAAACATTATGAGCATTTTCCTGTTCTGTTTCCTGTTCTGTTCTCTCTTCTCTGCTTTTGATGGGTTCATTGCCTCTTTCTCCAGTGCTGGCACTGTCCAGGCAGTGACAATAGTACCTCTGACCTGCTCTCTAGGTAGCTGTCACCTGGCAGGCAGGCTGAGGTCAGCCCTCAGGACCTTAGAGACTGTTCCCCTCACCCTCATGCTGCAGGGTCTCAGCTTCTGGCTCCTGTCCTGCAGACCAGCGTTTCCCAGGCCAGCCAGGGGTAGGGGGAGCCAGTGCCCGCTTCCCACCTAAAAGACTGGCCAGCAGCTGGTAGTGAATCCTAGAGCAGAAGACTTGCTGGCTATTGCTGAGATTAAAGAGATGTTTCTATAAACTTTCTGGAAGAATGCGGACTGGCAGCGACTTTGTTTTCCAACTCACAAGCTTCTTACCAGCACACATTGTACTCACTCTGCTGACAAATGATAGAAAACGGGCTCTGTCTTTCATTCATCCCAGCCAAATGAATCACGTTCTCCAGGACCTCGCTGAATGCTCAAAATGTTTTGTCATTTTTAAGAGCAGGGCGATGGCCAAGAGACAAGGACCCCCATCTGTATTAGCTCGCACAGCAGGTCCAAAGAGCCATGTGCAGCCCATTACACAGATAGGAAAACAGAGGCTGAGGGAGGCGCAGAGCTGCTCAGGTCCCAAGGATAAACAGGATTCAAACCCAGCTCTGTCTGACTCCAAAGGTGGATGCCTTTCTCCCCCTGAATTACAGTCAGCATGTTGTGTATGACATCTGCAGAAGTTATTTATCTATCATTAGAATTTGACGCCTCCCCTAAGCCCCCTACCTCTGACAACTACCCATCAGTGTTCCGTATCTATGGGTGTTTGCTTGTTTTTTTAAAGATACATATATAAGTGAGATAATACACTCTTTGTCTTTCTGTTTGCATCAGGCCCTCAAGGCGTACCCTTGTCGCACAGGACAGGATATTTTTCTTTTTGGCAGAATACCAGTCCGTGGTACACACAGTCGTGCTTCAGTTAACAGTGCTGAAGTCAGAGAGGCAGCCCACATCCACAGCGGGGGTCTCACGGGCTGTGCCACACAGACGCGGCATGCAGTGAACTGCAGCGTCCCGGTTTGCGTAGCCACACTTATGATGCCCACGCAGCGGTGCGATCGCCTCCAGCGCGTTTCTCAGAAAGTGCCCCCATCTGCCATTAAGTGATGCGAGAGTGTGTACAGCTCATCTCTATCCAGTCATCTGTCAGTGGGCACTTGGGTCATCTGCATGTTGACTCTTGTAAATAAAGCTGCAGTAAAAGTGGGGATGCGGGTATCTCTTCAAATACTGGTTTCTGCTGCCCTCGGGTAAATACCAGAAGTAGGACTGCTGGATCACAGGACAGGCCTATTTTAATTTTTTGAAGAATCCTTCTTTTTGCAGATGATACCTTGCCCCACATAGAGCGAGAGTCCAGCCAGTGAACACGCCCTTTTGCTGCATTTCTCAGTCGGCGCCTGGCACGGCGGCTGCACCTGCCCGGCGCTGAGAGGTTAAAAGAAATTTTCCAAGAGGCTACACCTCATGGAGAAGATGAGGCACCACAACCTGCCTCGAAAGAGCTACTTTCCTCTATAAAAATGGAAATTTCAAGCATAAAAAAGCGATCAGCTACTTGCAAAAAAATTTAGCAGTAAACAGTGAGTTACAGTTTTCAAACACTGGTTACTCATTTGCTGAATAAAAGTACCCCTTCTTCGACATCAGGGTTATCTCTGGCATAATTTAATGAATGGCATCTTGATGTGGTGAAGATTAGGTAATAGCCGGCTGATCATCTGTAACCACAGACTGTTAGTTATTCAAAGTCTAAATGATGATTCCTAATTTCTTCAGAAGTAACAAAATAATTGTCTATCATCCGTCCACCCCCCCCCCCACCCACCCTTTCATCCACCTACCCATT
The DNA here is from genome assembly GCA_004363575.1 of Solenodon paradoxus. NCBI lineage: Eukaryota > Metazoa > Chordata > Mammalia > Eulipotyphla > Solenodontidae > Solenodon > Solenodon paradoxus. Next base: position 20,928 of record RJWH01002321.1, read on the forward strand.
TAGACATGCTAAATTCAAGGTCACTGGGGACTCATGTGGAGCACAAGGCAGGTTGGAGTGTCATGTGTTCTACCTAAGCTGGAATATCTAGAATTTCTGTTTTCTTCTAATCTTTGATGAATCTGTCTGCCCATCCAATTATCCATTCATAGAACCAATTACTAACCCATCCATCCATCCATCTATCTGCCCATCTATCTACCTCTTCATCCACCCACCTGTCCATCCACCCATCCCATCCATTAGTGCATCTACCCATCATTCCATCTACTCATCCATTATAATGTTTCTTACAGAGCACTGATTATGCCCATCTTATGCAATGAGTAGTCAGAAAGACACGTAAGTTTAAGCTGTGGTCTCTGCTTCCAGTAAAACCAGAAATCTCTGAAAAGTGGAAAAGATATGGCAAAAAGCTTCAGGAGGGGTTAGCAAGAAAGATGGTACCTTATGATGTGGGACTGGGGGATGGCTGGGAGTTGCGTGTGCGCATCAACAGACTTCAGTTTCTTCTCTTTGGAATTTTGAGCTGTATGCAGAGGCTTATTCAAAAATAAATGTTTCATTTAAAAATGACGGCAAGGGAGAGGACGAGAAAGAAGAAAGGAGATTATGGGCTGAAATAGGTCATTGTATAAAGCTTTTGCCCTGATTGGTAAGGCAAAAGGCAAAAATGTAAGAATGGATTCACAGAGAGTCAATTTAAAGAAATGAAAAAAAGTATAAACTAAACTTGCTTATGTCTTAATTTAAAATTACTTGACATAAAGATAGTAGTTTCTGCCAATCAAATATTTTTTTGTCAAATAATTCTGTGTTTATGAGGGTACTGCAAATTTTACCCTTTTCTACTGGTATAAATTGCCATGATTTGTGGAAAGCAATTTGGCAAAATGCATCAAAACTCCTGAAGTGTTCATAGTTTTTACCCAGTGATCACATTAGTACAGTCTCAAGAAAAATAAGCAATGCAGGTAAAAAGAATGTGCAAACATTTTCATCTTGCATCATCCACAGTGGGGCTAAAGGTCAGAATGGATCTAAACAGCCAAGTCATAATGCAGCTATAGATATTATGGTTCATTCCTGTCATAACATGATGTGAAAATTAAAAATTATGATTTCCAAGTATAGCTAATTGTACAGGGAATTTTTATTATACTTTTTAAAAAAATAAATAAATAAAGCAAGGAAATGACATATACACAAACACATATAATAGCAAAAAAAACTTGACAGAGGAGCAGCGTTTCACTGGGCTGAGTGTGTGGTGACGGGAATGAAACTGGGAGGCAGACGACCCTCCCACCAGCCGACACGGCATCTCTGTCTCCTTCTTCTGGTCACTGTGCACACTTCAGCTTTGGGGAGTGAACACGACTCCCCCCACAGACACATGCACTTTGGACAGAGCCTGGCAGAGCAATCACTCAAGGTGTCTGGCATTCCCCCAGTCCTCAAGTGAGCGGGGGAGCTGACGACTAGACCCATCAGATGTTTGCTCCTGGGAATCTGTGTCTGGAACAGAATGACACGAAGTTGAGGATGTGGAAGTGACCTGCTCATTAGCTATCTATGGCCATGTACCCTTTGGAAGTCCTTCAAGGTACCACTGTGTGGGTGGTCTACTTTGGCTTGTTGACTTGTTATAAGCGACAGCCAGTCACTGGAGGTTCGTAACAGGAATGACAGCAATACAGTCAGGACTACAAACAGTTAAGAAGCACTCCAGTTTGTCACGCCCTGGTGGTCTAGTGGTTTAAACCAGGCGCAGTCCACCTACATCCCAGGGCCACCCATTCACGATCCAGGGCGGGGGAAACAGTGATGAACAACTGAATAAAATAATGCTTCTTATTCCTCTTAGTCCTCTCTCTTACTGTCTGTCTGCTTCTGTTTGCCTGCAATTTCCTTACACACACACACACACACACACACACACACACACACACACACCCCAACGACTGCATCACTCCAGTTCAGAGCTTCTAGGTTTGGTTCAGCATGTCCTGAATTTACACAATGGAGGAGCCAAAGATTCCTGGTTTTGGAGAAAGGTGTTGAGAGAGGCTACTGGGTTTCAGGCAGAAGAGATGTTGGTCTTTGCCTTCTGAGAAAGACCAGCACAGGGCCGGAGGCAAGGGAAGGAAGGTCTCCTTCATGGCCATGCTTCCATCTAGAAGGATGGAACAAGATGGAGGGAGAAAGAAAAAGCAGGAATGAACTTTGAGGCCAATGCGAATGAAGTTGCTTGGCAAATTCAACAGCTAGTCAGGCAGGCTGACAGCTTTATTAGAAATCCTTTATGCACAAACCTGTCTCTTTCAAATCCGGGGTCTAAGCACAGGACGCCGCTGCCTGGGAGATTATGGAGTACAAGGGGACGCCATGGATGTAGAAATAGGTTCAAATCCTTTCCTCTGCTGCCAGTGTGAGATCTTAGACAGTCATTTCTCTTCTCTGAGCCTCAGACGCCCTATTTTCAACAAGTTTGCTTACTCATTCACTTGACAGCATAGTCATTCATTCATTCATTCAACAAAAGCCAATTGAATGTCTTCTAAAACTTACTATTAAGTTTAGGCTAACACAAGAAAATCAGGACTACTGGCTCTTGATGGCAAAAGAGAAGGTAGGCTCTCCATGGTACTCTTCAGGGAGGAAGGGGAGGGACAGTCTTCTTGTTTCCTGATTTTCCTCTGGTGTTCACCCCTTAAGGACCTGGCTGCACCTGCACCTGTAGAGTCCAGCCCTGCCCACAGGCCTGCTGTCAGAGGTCCACAGCCCAGGGGAGAGGCAATCACCCACCCACAGGTCTGTTCTGCCTGTCTGGTTCTAGACAAGACCACCATTTGGCCTGCTGGGAGCTGGAAAAGAAGGAGTTAGGGAGGAAAGGCAGGGGCAGGCAGTGCGAGGGGCCAGCACAGGGTCGGGGAAGTTCTCACAAGAAGATTGCACAGGAGCAGTGAGGAAGAAGGAACCCCTTCTGTAAGTCGGGTGTTCCTTTTCTGTAAGGGGAAGAATTTGAAATTTCAGAACAATCAAAAGGTATTTACTGAGCCTCTATAAGATGGCAGACATTGTTCTAGGGACAGCAAAGAAGGCTGTGCAGAAAATAAACAGAGATTCGCATAGTGGGAGAGAAACATAAATAAATGAACAAGGATTACAGTAAAATGGCTTATGTGGTCAACCATTCCTCCAATACCAGGGGGCTAGGCAGGGAGGGGCAGGCCCTGGGCCCCCTGCTGATCAATAAAGGTGGTCAGGGGAGGTTGGGAGGGTCACGGAGATAATTAGGTGCCATCATGAATGCAGTTACCAAAGCATCTGACTAGAGCAGGTGCTCAGTAAACACTGCTGTTGGCGCTGTTCACTGTGTCCTAAACTCTGCATCGGAATATGGGGACACCCATACCGTTCAAGGGCTTGCTGAATGGATTAAATTTGGAAGCACAGAAGAGGAAATTTACATGACAAATCAACAGTGATTATCCACACAGCTTTGTCCCAGGGGGACAGACATAAACAGACATGTAAATACATAGTATGAAGTCAGAGTGACAAAGGAAGGAAGGAAAAGGCAGGAGACTATGGATCAGGAAAGAGCCACCGGAGACCAGGGAGACGGCTCTGCGCATGAGCAGGAAGGATGGACGTGCTGGGGAGAACCTGGCTGGGAGCGCAGGTACAGAGGAGGGAACAGCAGGTGCAAAGGCCCAGGGGTAGAGGAGGGGCTGCTTCTGCAAGGAGCAGCAGAGGGCAGATCTTAGGGTTCATAAGGACTTTGAGTTTTATTATCTGGATTTTATTATCAGTATAAAGCAAAAACACTGAAGGGTTTTGCTTGGTTTTGATTTTTTAAGGAAAGGTGCAGCTCGGAATGAAGGCAAGCAGGCAAGCAGGCAGGAAGAGAGAGGTGAAAGAAGCATTTTAATTTATTTTTATTTGGCTGTTCATCTTGGTTGTTCTGGGTCCTTGAACCGTACATGGATTGAACTTGGAGGCGGCAGACCTAACTGCTCCAACGGGGCACACTAGGGAGGGTCGTGATTAAGGAGAAGTGATCTGAGTTACTGTCTAAATGGATAACTGACAGGTAACAGGAGATGTCACCTGACTCATCTCTGCTGCATCAGGAGATCCCAGGTAACATATGCAAAGCATCTGACACCCATTCTAAAATCAATGTATTCCTTGCGAGTCTACTATATGTAGGCTGCTAGGTTCCATCGTGCAGACAGACACAGAGAGATACCACCACCAACAGTTCTTGCCCTCAAGAACTTCTTACAGTTTTACTGACATGGTGTTGCCATGCGATAACCTGTTATCACCTTCTATAAAATACTTTATCTTACGCTGTACTATACTGTGTTGTATTACACTATATGCCATGTTCTAGCAATATTATTAATTAGCATTCATTTATTTTATGCTTCTGTCCCCAAAGAGACAGTATTAAAACCTGCCAGATCATTCTTGAGGAAAAGGAAGCAATAAGAGAAAAAGAAGAAAAAATAAAGGAAGAGGAAGAAATACACAAGAGGACCGCTTCCCGGCACCCTGTCATTGACCACGGGGCTCCGGCCCTCCTCTATGTGACTATTTGGGGGTTCCTAGTCACGTGTCAGAGCCCCATTCAGGGCTGCCTCCTCCATGAAGCCCTCCCTGAGCCTGCACGTCTCGGGTTGACCCGCTGGCACCTGCCTACCCACCTCGCGGGCTCCGTGTCCACAGAGGCACATGGAAGGGTCTGTGAGCATGTTTTGTTCACGACATTCATTGCTCTCAACACCGGTGCACCCTCCATGGTCCGGAGCTGGCTCTTGGCTGCTGTACTGTATGTTTGCAGAACTAGAAAGGAAGAAAGGGCAAGAGCGGGGTGGAGAGGAGGCCAAGGCTGCTTCCTCCTTTTCCAGGGGATATTAAAGCTTTTCTCAACCAACAAGTGCTAAGTTTACTGATCAACATTTCTGAGGTATTGAACTGAACTGCTATTGACAGAAATAGCCACCCACCAGGCCGGAGAGGAGAGAAAAGTGCTGACAACCAGCAAATCATACCCCTGGCACTGGAGTGCCTGTGTCTGCCAACGGGCACAATCGTTCATTTCCTGTGCCTTTACAGTCACATTTCTAGGGTTGACTGACAAGTTCATTTTGGGGATTCATCAGCCCCTTTATAAATAAACTCTCTTCTTATTCCACGTTTCTCACTGCACCTGCCACCCAGATGATGGGCCACCCGGGACGCACGCAAACAAGTGAGATCGTCGCAATTGCTGAGACGGAATCTGCCCCCTGATGCCTTCAAGAGAACCTACTTCCCTGTGTCTCAGGCACCTTGATTCCAGGCGCAGAACCAAAGAGGATTCATTCATGCCTCACATGCCCTCCCCACCTTTAAATAAATGACACCAAGAATTTAGCTGGGAAGTGGTTTGCTGGCACACCAGACTTGAGCACAAGTCCCCTGCAAACGCTGGGTGATTCGATGTCGGCTGACCTTCCTGCGCCGCGGTTTTCTAGCCTGAAAAAGGCAGACACATGGTGAAGGACAGCGTTGGCGAAAAAGACATGAGGCCGCAGAAATGAAGATGTTTAAAGGTCTGTTGAAGGCAAGGAGACATGTAATATCACTTCATTCGATCTCTCAACGAGTCTCAGGATGGCTATCTCCAGGTGGCAGAGCCCCGGCAGAAGGGAAGTGGCAAACCCAGGTCTGCCTGAGGCAGCTGCTCAGAGAGAGACAATGTTCTCGTTAATCTTATTAGTGCTTTTACTCCTCCACCTGCTCTAAAATTCCACTTGGTGCCAGTGGCCTCCAGGCCAGCATGGGAAGAATTCAGCTCTCCGCTCAGTTTCACATCAACAAAGCAATCCCAGTCCATCTAGAAATACTTCCGCCGGCTCTGAATCATCCAAGCCCCGTCCTCAGAGAATCCAGAAGCCTGTCACTGAGGTATCTCAGTCACGGTTCAGGTTATTTTGCTAAGGTGGCCAGAGCTAGCGTGCATTTGTCTGCCATCTCTTTTAAAAACTGTTTACATTTTGAGAAAGTTTTGAGTAATTCTCACTCTGACCTTAGGCAGAAAAACTTCTCTTGAAGGACCATGAGCCCCCTGCTGTGGACCTTTGCGCTGAGGCACATTTTCCCTTTCATTCCCCCCGCTCCCCATGCAGTCCTGGGGCCACTGGGCAGCCTCCAGGAGATGGGGGAAGAGAAACAGGAGTCCTCTAACGCCAGCTTCCTATGTGTTCAAAATGAGCACGGCACTTAACAGCTGCTCTCACAAACCCAGGAAGGAGCAACTGCATGGCCCCTTTTACAAACGAGGAAACTGAGGCACAGCATGACACAGGGACACGCACAAGGTCCACAGCAGTGGAAGAGCTATGGTGTGAAGGCTGCAAGATCCATGACAATGGGCGGTGATGAGCCAGGTGGGTGTCTTTGATTGACAGCTGGGCTCAGGGCCAAGAGATGAGGAGATGACAGCTCTGTGAGGAGCACGTAGGATCCAGTGCTGTATTCTGCCTCCTTTTGTCTCTTATGTGATCGCTTCCATAATAAAAAAAGAAAAGAATTCCTTAAAAATACAGGCTATTCAAAAAGCCAGGTCCTCACTGTGAGACGGGTAACAAGACAGAGGCATCCTCTTGGGTGGCTGTGAGAACAGAACAAATTAATACAAATGCAGCGTTTAGAAGTGGTCTCATTGCATTCAAGATGTGAGAGCTATTATTTAACACCTGAGGTAGAAAGGTCTCAGAGCTACCAGCAAGTTCTTCCTCACGTGTTCCTGAACAGAAGGCAACCAGCCCCATCTTCCTGAGATTTGAAGAGTTATTTGATCTACCCGTTAGCTTAGAAATGTAAATGAACCTGAGAGCTACCCACAGCATTTCAAATGACCCAGACCAATTTCAAACCCCATGTTAGACAAAGTAATAAATACATTTGGAAATACGGTTCTTGGCTCTCTTTGGTTTGAATGCACTTACTGTATTCCAGTTCTTCCCCTATTCCTCCTCTGGTCTAATGCATCTTCCCCAGCTATGGTTACATGAAATGAATTGAGAAACGAGCCTTTATTATGTGAGAAAGCTCAAGTGATGGTCTCTTTTCTGAGGGGGCCAGCCTTGCAGAGTAAATGCTGTTGTTCTACACAAACATTTGTGGTCCTGTAGATGGAGGGTGGATGCTTTGTTAATTAACGATACTCAGGGAAGGAGGCCCAAAAAGCTCTGGGGGGAGGGGCTGGATAAAAGCAAAAGAGAAGTGAAAGGTGAAGCTAAATGCCAACCCTGGCCAGACCATATCACCCTGTATCCAGAGCTCACTGACTTTTAATTTTTTTTAAATGATAGAAGTCATATATTGTTATTGTAACATCGCTCAAAAAACTCAAAAAGGAAAAAAAGAAATCCATGAATCCCACTGCCTAGACAGAGCTACAATTGTTATTCTGCTGTCTTTGGTCCGAGCATGAGCTCTTTCCCCAGACAGTCCCCTGGCTCCCAGGTCACTGCTCAATGTCATGGGTTGACTGCTGAATATTAAGGGTTGCCAGACTTAGCAAATAAAAATGCTGGACACTCAGCAAATCCAAATGTTAGATGAACATCAAATAATCAGCAGTATAAGCAAGTTCCTGATAATGCAATTGTTCATGATTTGCTGGAAATTTAAATTTAACTGGGTGTTCAGTACTTTACCTGGTGACCCTCCAGCCTGGTGACAGCATTTTCTCCCTTCTGCCTTCCATTTGCGCCCTTCTCCCTTCCACAGCACTCTCCCTTTTGTCCCCTGTCAGAGACACCTTCTATCAATGAATACACTTCATTTTACCATTGTTTAGCTTTCCGCTTCTCCCCATTAAAAAATGGTTCATGAGTATGAGTTTTTATCTGTTTCACTCACTGAAAGAGCTCCAGTGTCTATTTAGGGTATGTCATGTGTGAGGGGACTAAACAGAACACCCCATGTCTCTCAGAATCGGTCTCTTGCGGATGCTCCAAGGACAGGGAGGAAGCCATCGAGGCAAAGGAGAAGCTCCTGTTCTTCTGAACCGTTAGCCTGTCCCTTCATGGAAGAAGCTCTCGGCCACTTCTGGGGCCTCCACCTTTCCCAAACCCAGAGGTGGTCTTTTGCACCTATCCTCCAGAAAAATGTAGATAGGGAGTCGTTTTCCTTTACTCTTGGGGTAAGAGTGGGTCATTACTCCTTGAACTTGGAGGGGGAGACTCCTGTCTCTACCCCGAAACCTCCATGTCCCAGCTACATCAAAACTTACCACCATGTAAATTCTTCATGCCTATATTATTATAAAATCTGGACTTTTCTCTCACTCATCATGCCTCGTGTTAATTTGTTCTTTCATTTAGTCTGTGAAGAACCTCAGAGAAAACCCCAGAGAAATGGGGCGATGTTTCCTTTGCCCACTTCGCCCCACCCTGTCCAATACACACACACAACCCCCACTGGATCACACTATACACCCTGGCAAGAGTCATTCTTTTTCCTCGACATTATTCCACAGACATTTTGGGAGAATTTTCCCCATTCAAACACATACTCTTCACGGCTGTTTTACACCGTTGTTCGTCTCTCCCCTAACATCTCTCCCTCACTCTTTTTTTTCTCTTCCCTCCTCATCTTATTTCTACTTACTCAATAAGCCAAACCTACCAAAGTGCTATAACTTCACTTTTCTTAGGGCCTTAACTGTTTTCTCTCCCCTTCAGTTCACCTCAGGCAACCCCTGTGGGTTCTGGCCTCAGACACCACCCATCCCCTGCAGGCTGGGTGCAAGCTCCCTCTTGGCGTCCCCACTTTTCCCCCAGCTGCTCACTTACAGCCTGGCTGCAGACATTCTTACTTCCCTTCCCCAGATGCTGAGAGCCGCCTGCCTGCTCAGATGCAGGCTAGACAGGGATCAGACACCAACAAACACGAATCTACCAATTTCTAGACAGTAAGCATGGGAGCTTACTCCTGAACCCAGGGCTCAATGTGGCTTCACTCCTGCTCTTCAAAAGGAAGGGTGAGTAAAGACAAGGGGTGAATGATAGTTGACATTTGAGGATGAACAAAAGAACTATAAATCACTCTTTGAAAAAACAGTGACTTGTATTACCATTAAAAAAAGGAAAGAAAAATGTCAACTATTAGCAAGCACAGAATAAGAGGAGCCTGAGTCAGGCTGAGAGGTTGCCAGCCATTATCTGTAATTCTGAAAACAATTCTGAGTCTTCTTTACAGGTGAGTAAACAGAAGTTCTTCAAGGGGAGGTCAATTGCCCAAGGTCTCAGTTCATCTGGGAGGAGCCGGGATGGAGTCTGAAATCTATTTGACAGGAAAACTCCCAGGCAAGCCTGAACTTGAGGCTCCGGCAATTGTTAGCCTGCTAAAGCAACCGGCTTTTCTGAACTGTTCTTGGTTATGTTATTTATTTATTGCAAAGGCGGTTTCCCTCCTTGTACATTTATGAAAGTGGCCCTGAGAGAGGAGCGCTTGGGCAGAGCTCTGGAAGGCCCAACATGGTCTGAAAGCGAACTGCATACATTCATTTGTCCTTACTAAGCTCGGGAATCAAGTCCTGGGCCTCTAATCTTAAAGGCCTGGGGGTGGAGAGGCAGAAGGAGGAAGGTCAGTTAACTGGAACTTAAAGGCTTTCTGGAGTCTTATGGTGTCCTATCCAGACCTGAGGAACATGGGTGCAATTTCCACAGAATCAAATTCTCCCGAATTAAATAGGATGGCAAATAAAGACTACATTGATTTTCTGCTCAGGTCAATAAATAAGATAAATTGACCAGAAAAGCTAAATACTGATCAGGGTGAATGGAACATCCACATTTGCTAAGAGCAGAGGGAGAAGAAACATATATATCAGAAAAATGGAAATGCCAATAGAGCATGAGGGTAACTGCTTGATTTCCAGTTAAGGTCTATGTTTAAGGACTCATATTTTAGTCATGTCTTTGCAAAATTAAAAAAAAAAAATTAAAAAGCAGTGGAATTACGTTAATACAATAAAACTTCATTTTGTCAGACTGACTGCTAGAAAGACCAAGCGGATTTGTGTTTTTAAAGCATGTCATCCAATGAAAGTGCACACATATGATACGGCGGAAAGAGCACTACATGGGGCATCAGAAAACCCAGGTTACTGGCCTGTGACTTGTTGAGCAGAGAAAACCACGCGTCATTCATGTTTTGTAGCCTTTTGGCCTACTCCAGACCCTGGTGAACAGATGGAGTCTACCACTGAGCTCTGTGAAGAGCAGAGCTTGAGTTCAAGATGCGGGAACTTGCAGTTAATTTAGGTGATTCCAGGAAGCAGGTGAGGTACTGGGAAGCTGAGGCAAGGAACAGAAGAAAGTCAATGAAGGTATGTTCAGGAGTGGGCCACCTGAGACAGGTAAGATGCACCCTGAATCATCCCACCAAGGGACAAGAAGCCTGCGGTATTTTCCCAAGAACTCTCCAGCCATCATTTGTTGATGGCTGGGCCATTTGTTGAGGGTATTATTCCTACTTTATTATTCCTATTTTTTAAATGTTGTGAGGCAGAGAGATTCAGATCAGAGCCTTCCAGGGGCTACAGGGCACTGCCACCAAGAGCCAAGTCAAGACAAGAAGGACTCAGAGCATGCATGAATGCCAGTGGAGGGGCCGAGGAAGGCGCTCTGGGCTCTGTGACCAAGGTCAAGTTCCTTCACCTCCTGGGCCCTAGAATCTAACTCTAAAAAGTGAGGTCTGGATTTTTCTTTTCTCTCAAAGACTGTCAGTAACTCAGAAAACCAGATGGTCATACACAGAACAGAAGTATAAAGGCCCTTCAGGAAACCGCTTCTCACACAGATAAAAATGATTTACAATGAGGATTCCCCTTGTTAGCTTTTAAGTGTGCATTCTTCAAGTGAACATACACATGTGATGTGTATGTGCAAGGAGATCACTGAGGCATCACTTGTAATTGCCAAAAATTGGAAACAACCTGAATACCCTTCCATCAGGGCACAGCTGAATAAAACTGCTATATTCATATACTGGAATGTTCTCCTGCAGTTAAAAGGAGTGAGTTGCAGCTCTATGTGTCAACATGGGTAGATCTCAAACAACATTTCTGGGGGAAAAGAGCAAGATGCAGAATGCTGTACATAGCATGACGCTGTTTAAGAAAACATGCATACACTCTAGCTTTACTGCAGATACATTACATATACGGAATGATATTTTTAAAGGGCTGAAAAGTGACAAGACAAACCCATTTAAAGTTATTTTAGAAAGACCTGAAAACCACATTTATATGAGTGGTTACTTTGGGGAAGCAGAAAATAGAGACCAGGGAAGGAAAGACTTAGCAAGGATGGCTGTGGATGGACAGTCAGAGGGTTTCAGCTTCAGTCACAATGTACTATTTTATAACAGCAGAGTTGCCTCATGCATTTTAAAGTAAATTCTACAAATAAGAAATGTCTGGTACACAGCCTGGTATCACAGAAGACAGCATGATAATACGGAAAGACTTAGGAAAATGGAATCAGACCTGGTTATCCTAGCAAATAACATCTCTGCTGAGTCTGACTCCCTAGTTGCAAAAATTGACATGAGATATCATCTTCACAACACTGATCACTAATAAAGTGGCCTGAAGTGTCTTCTAGCTGGGACACAGTTTGCATTCACCTATTGGAAAATAGGATAAATATTTTCTCTCTGGAAATCAGATCATGTATTTTCCTGCTGTGCTTCTTATACTGAAAAAAAAAAAAATTCCTTTTTTTTTTTTTAAGTTCAAAGGTGAGGCTCCTATTTATCTCCTTAGAACCAAGACTGATTACATGGACTCAGAATTGGTAGTTTGACTAAGATGGTCCTCCACTGGGAATTCTGTCTTCTTCCTCAGTGTTCACATGTCACATCCTATTTTTCTTGATGTCATCATTTTCACCATGTAGCCATCATGGATAGCTCCCGCCATAAACAAGTAATAATGATCATGATGATGAGAACACCTGCCATTTTTAGAGAGTAACATTAATTACCTGAGACTCTGCTGGGTTTTCATCTCATCCTCATGATAACCCTAGGAACGTAGCATCCCTGCTCCCATTTTTGAGTGAAGATATTCAGGTTCAGTGAATGTGGAACGAGGTGAAGGGGCAGGGTCAACATTTTCCAGGGGCTCTGTATTTGACACCATCTCCCTGTTACTGAGTCCTGGCCCCCTGGAGCCTATGATGTCTGTGCTTTGTGTTTATATAGAGAGAAATCATTTTCAGGGATTTTCCTGGTTGCGGGCTGTACTTTCTGGGGTCAACCCTCAAAAATGGAACATTTTTAAGATGAAACACAAGGTTGAGGGGAAAAGAGAGACACATGAAGTGGTCTAAAGTAAAATCCATTCTTGGACAGGAGACCTGAAATGTAGATAAGGTAGGAGGTTCACCCTTCTTACTAGCTAATCATACAAGATGGAAGACGACAAAGACCTGACACCTGCTGGTCAATGCAATCCTTGTGGCAACACCCAGGGACGGGGGCAGGAGCCTCCAGCATTGGCCCTACCATGTGACAGTTTCTGGTTTGCTTCATGATGCCCCCATGGGGCTGTCAGGGACGAGAGGAAATTCCCCTGCACCCCACTGGACTTTGCTCAGACTGGTCAATAAGCAAATGAACAAAGACAGATTAGAAGAAGGAAGGAAAAACACGTTTCATTACATTTATCTGGGGAATCTACAGAGATGTGAATTCCAACGACAAGGAAGCAAAATGAAAATATATATACTAAGCTAAGGAATGGGCTGTCAGGAAAGAGGAGGGGGCTCACATGACAAGGGGAGGGTGACTCATATGACAAAGAGCAGATGGTGTATAATTAGAGGTTTGCCCTGCCATAGAAGAAGGTTCTCCAGAAAAAAATGGTTATTTCTGTTAACAACCCTAGTTCTCAGTCATGCCCCCAATTTGTATTCTTCTACGTAGTTAAAAGAGTGATAAAAGTTGAGCCTGAATGACCTTGCTTGACCTCAGCTGGAATAATCCACATGCCAAAGTGGTGCATCTTGGGGAGGCCTGTTCTCCGGGCTTTCTCTGACTGCCTGGGTGAGCTCTTCGGGAGAAAAGGTCTCTCCACCTGCCTAAGTGGGCCTCACCTACTCCCTCCTCATTCTCACTATCCCCCCTCTTCCTCCTCCTCTCTCTCAACAACCCCCTTGCATTTTCATTTCCCAGATTCCCCAGACAGTATGAGTGTGAGGGGGGAAGACATACACTTTGTGAGGCAAATTCTTCTGTGAATCTGATTCTTTTCTTGAGATTGTCTTGGCCTTTAGGTTTGCTTTTGGCTTGCCAGAGGGGAAAATGATTTACCCCACCAAAGATTATTTTTTAACCAGATTTCTTGAACACCAACACAGAAGTGTGAAGAAATCTGTCCAAGGTCAAACACAGAGGTTGTGGCTACAAATTGAACCAAGTTTTGACCCAGAACCATCTTCAGATGGTAGATTTGTGAGCCAAAGACATAATCTTTGTTGTTTCAAGATACCATCTGGGGCGTTTTTTGTGCAGGAAAGATGGAGTAATCATAGACAGATGTTTGTTGAGTGAATGAACTGCGCTAGACATATGAGCGAGGACAGAATCAATAAGGTTCATCTGTGTTTACTTGATAACTAAGTCATTTCAGACTCAAATCACTGTCCCATAGTGAACGTAGAGGAGTGTGGTACGAGGCTCTACTCGTCACTGCCTCTGACCACAAATGTCACCTGGGACCAAACGCACCTCAGATTCGTCACTTGCTACATTAGAGTATGTGGGGGAGCACTGGATGAGATGCTGTAGGACTGATCTAGCCAAAAATGTCCAGAGGGACTTTTTCCAAAATGTCCAGAGCCAGCTTTTTCCAATATAGGGTGTCATGTAGGTATGTGGAGCTAAGAGTTTAATTGAGTCCTTTGACTCTTGAGAGAAGTTGTTGTTCTTACCATAAATACTTAAATATGGAGTCATCTCCTGAAAGAGCCTTGTATCAGAGAAACCTAACCTTAGGCAGGGCGAACATCTAGAGGCAAGATTTTGTCATACGACATCATTCCCTCATGGAAGGGCCCCTCCCTCCCTTCTTGGTCTTGCAGGCCTCCATCCCATTCCTAGACATAGGGTATGTTTTTGGTCTGTTCCATTTATCTCAGAATTTACAGTCATGTAAATTCTCCATACCTGCACCATGAGTCCTGTCTGATGTTAGTTTGGTAAGAATCTCAGAGGGATGAGGCATGTTCTCCATGCCTCTACAGAGTTCTTTCTGGAGTTTATGAGAGGGCACCCGGATGCTCTCTCAAGGAATCTAGTTTGAATATCAGTCACAACATGACAGAACCAGTAAACTGCTAAGAGCAGGGTATTGGGTATTGTTCCATGATTCATACACGTTTACAGATAATAATTGCCATTCCCATTTGTCAAGTACTTATTTGGGACCAGGTAGGCAATGGCTTCGCTTCCATGGACGCTTCCCATTAATTTAGGCCTTGGCTCCTAGTGAAGGATCAGTGTATTAGTTTCCTATTGCTGCTGTAACACATTTCCACAAACTTAGAAGCTTACAGCGATGTAAATTTATCATCTTATGACTCTGGATCAGATACTGACTAGGCTCACCAAAGGTGTCATCAGCATCCTGAGGTTCTTGGGGAGAATCTGTGTCCTTGTCTTTTTCACCTTGTAGGGGTCACCACATTCCTTGGCTTGTGCCCCATCTTCCAACATCAAAGTCAGAAGTATAAACCCTCCTCTCTAGACTCTGCTTCCAATCCTCATCTTTTCTCTTTGAATCTGATTTTCCTGCCTTGCAGCGAAAAGATCCCAGTGACTATACTGGATCCTCACGGATTACTCAGGATACTCTTTTCTTCTCAAGGTCCTGCATCAACTCTGCAAAGTTCCTCTCACTACATAAGATAACATTCACAAGTTCTGGGGACTGGGATATGGGCATCGTTTCGAGGAGGGAAGCGTTACTCATTCCACTACAAGAGCACTCTTTTACGTCTGAGGAGGCTGGGCTCCTGGAGGTGAGCGGACATGTCCTGGGTCTCACAGCAGGTCCAGGAACATCACAGGAGGCTTCACACCATGTGTCAGTCCACATGCTTTGCCTTTAAGAAGCTCCCAGCTGTGAGAAGGCACACAGATGCTTCACTGTGTCCAAACAAAGGGAGTCAGGAGATGGTGCTGTCTCAGCTCTGGGCCCGAGCAGTCAGATGTATTCTCTCTGCTCCATGTTACACAGACAGCATTTAAATCCTCCCGTGTGGGCAGACTTGACATCAGATGCTGGTGCAAGAGGCCCAGTCTTGGGAACATCCCACCTCCTCCTCTCTCTGGATGTGAGATGCATGCCCTCTCTGGGCCCCAGGCACAGAGGACCAGGTGTGGTCCACCTGTCACAGGTGGCAGGCAGGAGACTATAGCTTGATGCTCATTTCCTCCCCTGCAGAATCACAAGGCCCAAAGAAACCATCTGTAGAGTAAAGACTCTACAGCCTCACCAGGTCAGGCCCCTCACTGTCATGCACTCTGTAGGCACAGCTGGGGGGGCCGGGCGAGCAGGGACCACTCACTGTCAGGTCTCTGCCAAGAAACCCCACTGCCCCTGAGTTTCACTAACGCTGGCTCACTGTTGGAGTTTCAAATTAAACACTACTTCTGTCTAGATGCCTCTGTCAGTCTCTGAGTGCAGGATTTCTGCTTTCTGCCCACCCATCCCTCCGTCATCCTGGCCACCATCACAGCAGGCCTGTCCCCCTCACTCGGGGGCACTGTGAGGACAGCAGAGGACACTGTCTGCTCTTGGTGTGGCTCCAGTGCCTCTGCCCATGTGAATTCCTCTGGGAAAAGTGTCCCCAAGACACAGGGACCTTCAAGGTTAGAATTGCATGAGACTCCTGCGTCGCAGGGGCAGATACTCTCCAGGACTTCCTTCCTATGACCCAGACATTGTGACCCTTTGAGACAATGGCGGTGAATGCTCTTCTGCACACCCATGGATCCCCGTGCCCCACCATGGCCACCGGTGCCCACTAGCGGCCCCTGTGAGTACTATCCTTTGCAGAGAAGGAGGGCAAGTCCAGTGTTCTGAAACCCTCCCTCCTTGGAGACTTTGGCTATTTCAGGAAACTGAAAAAAAAAAAAAAAAAAAAAAAAAAATCAAAAAATGCTGCTCCAGACCACACAGGGAGCTAATCTTGGACCTCACCTCTGGGGGTGAAGGGACTCGGTGGAGGCTGGGTGGGTGGGTGGAGGCAGATTTTTCTCTACAGAAGAGCTCGTGCTCCTTTTGAAAAGTCCTAGCAGAAATAAACATACCACCTATTGTAGGCTGCGAGGAGCCTGGAGCTGATGGAACACAAAGAGGCATTTGTAAGGGACAGAACCCTTAGCGCTCTCCCCAGACACGCACGGATATGAAAGGAGGTGCAGGGAAGGACGAGCTCACAGGAGAGCAACGTGCCCGGAATGCTGGCCAACCCACACTCACCCCCAGCACACAGTCCTTATCCTGGGAGGATGTCACAGGTCTTCCAGCAGGGAAGGTAGCTTCCAAACGAAGCAGGTAGGAAAGGCCAGGCAGGTATTCTTTTTGTCCACTCTGGCACTGCCTGGCAGTACTGTCCAGGCAGACAGCCCCACCCCTAACTGCAGATGCCAGGGCCAAGGCACAGAGAAGCCCAGCTACAGCAGGACTCAGTGGTAAAAGTCATCCATGAATGGAACCAGACATTCGCTAAATGTGTGCTAACCTCCTAAGCGGGCAAGCAGACCTTTATAACCAACTGGAAGGTGGGACTCAAATTTAGTTTCTTTGGATTTCCTGGGAAGGGAAGGTGGCCCGATATCACAGTGCCTCAGGTTCCCCGCCAAGTCTAGGAGAGACCCTGCTGTGTGCCAGGCTTTGCACTGGAGGCAGGAGGCTCCAGGAAAGGCTGCACAGACCCTGCCCCTCCCCTCTGATCTCCAGGCAAATGGGGAGACAGACCCCCATGAACTAACTACACAGCACGGGTCATGAAGAGCAGACAAAGTGGATGATGTGCTTTCCAGCACACATGTATATTTGGGGAGTAAATCCTGGGATGTCAGAGAGAAAAGAATCAGAACATTTTCTGTTCAATGTTAGGGGAAGAAAAAAAAGACGAAAAAGACAGAAACATCTCAAACATGATGCAGGATCTGGGCTTGGAAAATGGCAGAATCAGAGCATTCTGTTGGGTTGAAGCAGATGGAGGAGGGACATGGAACTGTGGTCCTCTAGTTCCTCCAGGGACAGAGGACACTACCCCGTGGAACGCCAGATCTGAAGGCCCCATTCTGAACACTGTTGGTCTAGTCCAAACTCTCCCTTTAGAAGAAGGATGGTTTGCTTGTCTCCCCGTCGTCACCTCTAGAGACAGGCTCTTCTGGGAGACAGAGCCTGATCTCGTTCCTTTGTGTTTCCCGGAGTCTGGCACATGGGGGTCGCTCGGGGACAGTGAGTTGAAGAGGATAAAGGAGACTGTGGAGGGACTTGTGTGAGGTCATTCTTGAAACATCTTTAGAAAAGCAGGTAAAAATAGGAGTGAGAAGTCTCAGGAAAGACAGAAACCAGGGAGAAAAGAGACTCGTCAAGAAGCTAAAATTACCTTAAAGTGAGAGCCTGACATTATTATTGCTGCTGCTGATATTTGAATAAACATCTAGAAACTCTGAATGTGTCTCTGGTTAGTATTTTCCTACTTCATTTCCCTAGCGTGTTTCCTTTACTTCTCTTACGCACAGTAACACGGCTAACGTTTACTGAGCAACTATTACGCACTGTTTGCTGAGCTTGCATGTATTTCTCATCTAACTCTCAGCCAACCCTTTTAGCCGAGACAGTGGTTCTCTTTACGCCGATGAAATAAGTAAGAACTTGGTGATGCTGAGACCTTCCCAAGTTCCCTCAGCCCTGGAGTGGTGGAAAGTGATGCAAACCCATAGTGCACAAGTATTACTGATAGTTCAACAAGAGTAGGGGAGTCAGTAATTTGGTGACCCCTTAGTTGCCTTTTCCCTTGGCCTGTGGTTCCAGCGCAGGTGAATGCACTTTTCTTGCTGTCCTTTAGAAGCCTGAAGGTGAGGTTTCCTGCGTTCCAGGTCCTTCACGGTGCCCAGACACCTCCACCCTCAGTCAGGGTCCTGAGGGTATCAAGAAGTCTCTGAGCAGACCCCCGGAAGTGATAGCCCCCTAAATTCGAAACCCAGGGATACCCCTTCAGCCCTCGTTTCTGAATATGCTGCCATCTCGCCAGGAAAAGCCTGCCTTCATGGGCTCTCCCACCGGTGCTACGCTGGGTTAAATGGAGGCCACGTTTCACCTTAGCAATGGCTGCATTTCAGGAGCAGTGTGTGATTAAGAAAGACAGATGGTGGGCTATCCCCACTACCAGTACCGGTACGGTGCGCGGGGATCTATTTGGCAGACAGGGGCTGTGTAAGAGCTAGAGCATTACCGTTTGAACTAGGAAACACAATGCGATGGCCACGGTGATGAATGGGAGGGGAGAGGTGGCTGGGAGGCGGACACCGCGGTGCAGGAGTAAGGCGCCCTGGAGATCACTGCCCTCCAGGTGCTGAGCCCAGCACAGGCCCTGAGTCCCAGCTCTACCACTGACTGTCAAGATAAGATGCTGATGACCTAGGAGGTCTCTCGTCTTGCTCAAGTTCTCAAGGCCCAGACCGTGCAGCGCGATGGGTTTTAGTCTCAACGCTCCAACGGATGCTCTAGGTTCATACATTGTCAGTTAGTATTTTCTGAAATAGGAGGAAAGAAATAGGAGGGCCTGGGATTAAACTAATCAGGGCTCCTCTGCTCTATCAAATCAGGCAAACTGCAGTTCTTCTGAGTCAGACTTTATCCACATCTGTCCAAAGGGCATTCGATGGAATAACGATTTATAAATTTTTGCACAGAGACAGGCATGTTATTGACTCAATAAATAGATGGCACCACCATCAAAAACATCATCGCTGTCATCATCATCTTCAGCCGGGACAAGGAAACAGTCTCTTTTTTTTTGGTTGTTTTGTTTGTCTAAAAGCTCTCAGAGTAGAAAGAGAGCCCTTCTCCGTATGGCTCCAAGGGAGCCTGGGGTTGACAGGCATGAACTCTAGCGAGGGGGTGAGGAGAAGGTAGGGTGAGAGCCACCAGGCATTTCGTCCATCCTTTGTTTAGTCAAAGCCAGCACACCAGATTGTTTTAGAGCTGGGAAGGCGCAGCTGCAGGTGTGAGATGACCAGTGTGAACCAGGAGGCCCATTGCGGGAACAGACATTTTTGAATCGTGGTTATGTCTTTAAGGTGGAACCGACAGGGTTTGCTGACCATCGATATGGATATGAGAAACGGGACTTGTCAAAGATGAATTCCAAGTGTTCTGGCCTGGAGTAAAGAGCGCATGTTGGTGCCATTTCCAGGATGGGATGGACTGTGGGAGGAGCATGGCGAGTTTGGTTTCAGACATGAAACGTTTGAGAGGCCCATTAGCCATTCTCATGGCAGCCTTTCTGAAGGGGAGGCTGGAGCTACGTGGCATTTAGAGCCACAGAGTTGCATGAATTCCCTGCGGGAGTGAGAGGTGTGAGGATTGTGCCTGGGTGCCCTCTAACATTTAGTGGTCAGGAGCAGGGGGGATCCGCCAGGAGAGTGAGCAAGAACAGCTGAGGAAAAGCGTGTTGTCTTGGAAAAGAAAGAAAATGTTTCTAGCAGGAGGGAGAGACCAGCTATGTTCCTAAGATAAAGGGTCCAGCAAAGTGGAGGTCAGAGGGGACACTGATGAGATTTTAGTGTGTCCCTGGGAGGGAGGCGGGGTGAGAACCTGGTGGCAGTGGATTCACAAGAGAAGGCAGGTGAGGAACTGGAGGTGGTGAATACCCAGAACTCCTTGGAGAGATGCTGCCCAGGTCAGCCAGGACTTGGCATGGAAGCCAACTCGTTTAGAGGTCTCAAGGGTATCATTCTGTTTTGTTTTATGAGATGAGTGACCTTAAAATATGTTTAAAACACGAACTTTCAGACTATAAGAACAAAATAACCATCTACGTGCCCAATGACTGATACATAGATTAAGAAGATATGGTATAAATATACGATGGAATACGACACAGCTCTAACAAGAGGGAATAGTGCTATTTACGACAACAGAGATGGAACTAGAGGGGGTTATGTTAAGTGAAATAAGTCAGGAGAAAGACAAATACTGGATGCTTTCACTTCTATGTGCAATACATTTATTTTTAAACAGCAAACAAACAAAAAAGGAACACAGCTAAGCTGGACTCTGACAGCAGAACTGAAGTCACCAGAGGGCAGGGAAGTTGTGGGGGGTGGGCGGGCATGGAGCAAAGCGTAGTGGGGCTCTAAGAGACAGTGGCAGAGGACAGTCAGGAATGTGGTGGTGGGAGCGTGGGCTAGCATTTATTTGATGAAAAGTAAACCTGCTCATCTAAAACTTAAATAGTTGTAAAGCAATGTTATTTCTATAAATATGCGTTTTTAAAAAAGACACAAAATTGTGATTAACAGAAGGGAGAACAGGCGAGGGTAGTGGAGCTGAACGGAGGAAAAGGTGTCCACTGCTGGGTGAAGGGTGGGGACTAGATACATGGCCGTAAACACAGACAGCAGAGGCAGAGGCTGACTTTCAGGCCATCCACCTGAAGCCTTAAGTGATGCTATAATCCAATGTTACATCGACAACAAAAATAAAGCAGCATGTTTACATTGATGAGCATAATCCTACAGAGAGGAGAAACTGTCAGACAAAAACCCAGAAGAGAGGAAGGGGAGTCCAGTGACTGAGAGGAAGGACAACCCAAACTGTGAGGGACCTGAACTGATGAAGTCTGAAGAGTCTTCATTGGGAAAAAGGGTTCAAAGCCAGGCATTCAAAATTCGGCATGGAGTGTATGTCTACTTAGTAAGAGAAAAGAAATCCTAACAAATCAAGGACATTCTAAGGCTGCATATGTCTTTTTTCTAAGATGTCTCTAGGTCAAGATTTCTCCATCTTTGTAAGACTGAGATTTGGGGTCAGATGCTCCATGGTTTGGGGGCTGTCCTGTCCTTTGTAGGATATTTAGCAGGATCCCTGGTATCTATCCACCAGATGACAGGAGCCCCCTAACCCAAGTTGTAACAATTAAAAATGTCCTGGACGTCACCCCCCACCACCCGGAGAACCATGCTTCAGGTAATTTACCTGGGAAGGCGCACATACAAACGTTCTTGCCTACGATCCCCATCACAAACATCCCATAACTTCCAGAAACCTCCAGCACAAACAGGGACCAGGTAAATGAAGGGCTCTGCAACTGAAGAATATAGGGTAGAGATACCAGTCAGGTCAGAGACTTGAATCTTCCCATCATTTCTATTTTCTAAGAGTGATGGAAAGCAAAGTCATTATTGAGAGGGCAAAATCGGGACGCTGTGTTAAGAGTTTTGCAGGGAGGGAGGCATGAAATAGTCACTCTGTAAAGAAGTGAGTGGACTAGGATTCCTACAAGCTTCAAAATGGACTAGAGTTGGGACAGAGAAAGAAGAATTTCTAGCAGCTCAAGGGTGGTCTGGGAGCCTTCACATCGCCCAAGTCATCTGCCTTGTAATTCCCACTCAAGTGGCCATCCTAGGTCAATCCAAATAGTCCACGAGTCCTCCTTAAACTGGGAATCCAATTTATAGCAGAGCAACCTGACGCCCTGGAGTATGCCACCTCACATGACAGTTAAGACCAATCCCATAGAACAATGGTAAGCACAGTTGAGAGCGTGGGTCCTGCTTCATCTCACTCATTACCCACCACCAGCTTAGGAGTTCAAACCACTAACTCACGGACAAACAGCTGGTAGAAATGGTACCGTTCAACTGAGGAACATTCTGTATCATGTCTGACCAGTATTTCTCATGACCATCAAGAAAAAATCTCACACCAGCAGAGACATGGTGTGAAAGGCAATGCTGTCTCTCATTTTGGATTCTGGAACAGCAAGAGGATATTATTGGAAAAACTGGAGAACATCAGGGAAACCTGCATATATGGATTTATATTATTTTGTAAAGCAAAGTTATTTCCATAAATATCAAATGAATTAAAAAGAAAAAAGAAAGGCTATTTTAGGACAACTTTTAAAAGTTTGTCCCCAAATATCAAAGCAAAGTTTCAGCCTCTGAGCAGGGAGACTTACTAGTCTGATTGAAAGAAACACGATTTTAATCCAATTGTTGCGTTAGAAACTGCATTATCCAACCTGTCTCATGGTTAATATTTTCTACTGTAGGTGGTAAACTTACTGTATTGTCTCTGGATGTTTTTTGAAAATGATGCCCAGACTTTACACCCTACAGAATGTTAGGCAATGTTCCTTTAATAACATTTGATCAATTTAAAAACAATAAAAACAGTGAACTCCAAAGAAAGTCTGAGCTTAGTTTATCTTAATAAACTCAGGTTTCTTGATTCTGACAACACTGTCATTTACAGGAGAGGAAAATGAGTAAGGTCTTTACGGAAACGCTTGGTATTATCTCTGCAATTTTTCCTGTAAATATGAAATTAGCACAAAATTACAAAAAATATCTAGAAACAACAATCACAGTAGGAGCAGCCGTAGCAGCAGAAACAGTGCGACTAACTGCTTGGCGTTCTAACTCTGGAAGCTTCGCTCCTCTGATGCCAGCGGCGCTGGGATCTGCAGGCCATTATCCCGTTTTCAATGTGATGCGTCTAAGGGCCCTGCTTCCTGCCTCTCCATCTCCATGCGTCCTCCAGCCGAGAAGCTGCCTGGGACCGTGAAAAGGGAAGACTTTGAACCCAGGCAAATGCTGGTTCAGCCTTGGCCTCCCTGTGAACGAACCGCATGTCTGTAGAGAAATCACTTTCTGGCTTCCACCTTTGATTTTCTGCATCTGTAAAAGTGCATTTGATGATATGTTCTCCCTTTCTCTAGGCTTTGTGTGAGAC
This sequence comes from Solenodon paradoxus, assembly GCA_004363575.1. Taxonomy (NCBI): domain Eukaryota; kingdom Metazoa; phylum Chordata; class Mammalia; order Eulipotyphla; family Solenodontidae; genus Solenodon; species Solenodon paradoxus. Next base: position 43,990 of record RJWH01002321.1, read on the forward strand.
TCCAAATAGAAACTAGAGAAAAAAAGCACTTGGCACACAGTAGGTGCTCAGTAAACACAGGGCAGGCTTTCTTCTTAAGAGCTGAAAACTGAGAGCGAAACTGGCTTCTTTCCTTCTAACAGAAAATCTTTCATTTTTAATTTAGAGGCTGGTTTAGGTAGTTGAATTTTAAATAATTCATGGCCTTGCTGTTAATATTTGTAGTTGCTGAATTCCTCTAATAAAACATTTAGAGATTTCCTACCCCCCGAAGTGTATTTCACCCGGAGAAGGATTTGTTCTCCGGAATCTAGGACCTGGTGCCCTTTCTTTAATTCCTTTCTGCACCTCATCCTGTCGGTGGTGGAGGCAGCAGGGAGAAGACATGCTAGCGTGGGCTTTGCCCTGTAGACAAAGGTGTGTGAGTCGGGATGGCGAGTCACCTGCAGCCGGGGCTGGGGATGGGGGGAATCGCTTTCACAGGGCCTGCGTGGCAGTCACGGCTATTGACTTCTTATTAGAACCGGGTTTGAACTCCACTCGGCCATCCCTTCCTGTGTGACTTCACACAGGTAACCTCACCTTCCTAAGACTTTGTCTCCACTTAAAATGTAACTGGACTCTGCCCGACACGCGTCTGCATCTGTGAAGTCGGCCACTGTCCAGGGACCCTGTCACCTTGAGTCTGTCCCGGGCTAACCACGCATTTCATGTGGCAGAGGGAAGCCCTGCTTCCTGCTCTCTGCTCACCGTGGTGTTGGGCCATTTCTGCAAACACCTCCGACTTTTCTGGGATAGAATCCCACTGGCCACTTCCCAGTAGGGAAAGGACAACTGAGCCACAGTGTGGCCTTTTCTGAAGGAGGCTCCCGTTCCCTCTCAGAGACACAGGAGCATCCGAAATGCGAGGCAAGCTTCCCAGGTGCCAACTGTATTGTTCAAAGAATATACTCCCTTTTATAGCACTTATATTTCATCCTCTACTGCCAGAATGGAGACACATGCTGGGTTCCTGCATCCGTAATTGGGGAAGAACAGATGGGCGAGACGCAGTTGGAAGTAATACTGTCATTAAAATCATCTACACTGCTCGTAACTCTCGGGCGTGTGTGAGAAGGTGAGTGGAGACACGTGGACCCCGCTTCTTCAGAGCCATTCCTCATGGAAATTAAGGGGGGCTCGTGCCTCGGTAAGATCTAGAAAGCCGCGTTCTCTCACACAGGCCTCTGTAGGCAGGACTCTTGTCCCAGGGAAAGACACAAGAAAAAGAAGAGATCGGTGGGAATGGTTTGGTAGGTGTGGTGCAGGGTAGGTAGGTGCTGCAGGGACAATGAATCAGAGGTGCTCAGCTGGAAAAGGGAAGGAGTGTGGAAGGAGAGCCCGGGCCCGGCGAGGAGCTTCTGAGAGCCAAGAAACCTGCTGAGATAACAGCGGCCGTGGAGTGGGTACGAAGTGCATGAGATGCTGGACATTGGGCTCCAACAAGCAACGTGAACACGGAAAAGACATTTCTCTTTCCTGGGTCTCAGCTCCGCTGAAAAATGGCAATACCATAGATGACTCCAGTACCTCCTCGGTGTCGTGCGAGAACGAAACTTCTGCAAACATAGTCAATGGCAGGATCTTTTATGTTTCCTTCTTCTAACCAAGTAGGTCAAGTCCGAACTAAGTTTATTCCAGCCCTGATGGTTCCCTGAATGATAATGATAACCACAAATTCAGTTGTCAAATAATATCACTCCCCTTTAAAGGGCTTACTTGATTGCAGTTATAAGTGCTTTATCAACATACGTATCTTGATCAACATCATCATAACTCATCATACCCGAGAGGCAAGGGGATATGATGGCATCACCCAGATAAGTGACAGGGTCGAGAGTCCAGTCTGCCTTGACCGGCAGTGCCCGTTTCTTGCCAGTCCCATGCCATAGTAAAAATGGCCCTTCTATGGCCAGGCACTGTGGAGATACCTGATGGCCACTGTCAAAGTTAATCCCTGCAAGGTAGAGCCTGGGATTCCCATTTGTAGATGAGTAAGCTAAGGTTCGGCAAGGAGAAATTCCCAGCACAAAGCCTAACCCAGCACACGACACAGCTGGGCTTTGTGGTGGTGTTACCTGGGCATATGTGCTCAGATTCACACAGGTGAGGCCCAGGATTAGGCACCCTTGTCCCCAAATATGGGAGATTCTCTGCAAACCTTTTTTCCTCAAGGGTGCCTCATTTTGCTAAACTTTCAGATCACCCTTTCCCGCCCAGGGGAACATGCTTCCCACAGACTTTTCAATGCCATTGTTATAAGGTGAACACCTGGGCTGATACTGGAACATGTATGCAGCAGCAGTTTTAGATTTGGTGGAAGGCCTTTTGGATTTGGTAGAAGGTCAAGAAGATTCTGAGGCTCTGACCAGTCTTTTCCTCGGGGAAAAGACTAGTGACCAGCACATCCACTCAAGATTTAGAAGCTGGATCTCCACTGGGCGCTCTTGGGAGGATTACATATTTCAGTCACCAGTGTTCACAGTCTTAGCCCTCCTGCCACCAGTGAGGGCCCAGCATCAATAAAAAGTGTCAGTGAAGCCCCTGGGTGCCACTTGGGGACATTAGAGGTTCGAAGGGAGAAGGGAAGAAGCAGAAATTAACTAAGTGGTTGCTTTATACAAACTAGTTAAAAAATGTCCAATCGGAGTCCTGCGGGGTAGAGACTACACTATTATCCCCACTTTACAGATGGAGAAACCTTAGAAAGGATTAAAGGATTTGCCTGAGATATGCAGCCAGGCACAGACACCAGGTTTGAATCCTGGGTTATGATTTTTTTCTGACATCAAAACCTGTCCTCTGATACCGAGGACCTCTGATACTAGGAAAGAACTAGATTTTGCCCTCATCTGGCCTCTCACCTCCAATCACACCTTTCTCCTCAGGAAAACGGTCTCAGTGTTTTAGGAAATGCCACTGTTTCTGCCATTTGGGCAACAAAGGCGCTCATTTTCCTAGAAAGCGTTTTTTCCTTGCTCTTGTGGGTTGCAAAGATCCCACCGACACTGACCGTGCACTGCTGTTCCCTCTGTCGGAAATGCTTTTCCCTCACTCCTTTCCCTCACAGCCCTGCTCATCCTTTCCACCTCAGATCAGCTGTGACTTTCTCAGAGCAGCTGCCCCGATTCCCTCTTGAGGTCAAACCCGCCCCATCCCCGTGTTGAGTTGGTGAGTTGTTAAATCAGTCACACGTCACTTAATGATGTTTCTGTCAAGGGTGACCAAACTGACGGCGGTGGTCCCAATGGGCCATGCCGTACAGCCGAGGGAGGGAGTAGGCTACACCCTCCAGGTGTGTGCTATTATACTTAGACATTCCTCCAGCGACCAAATCGCCTCGTGGCAAATTTTCCAGAACATACCCTCCCCTTCACTGACCTACACTGAGTGCAATGCCAGCTTTTTTCGCTGGACCATAAACTCTCAGAGGGCAGGGACCACATCCACTTGGATCATGATTGAGTCCTCAGTTTCAAACACAGGACTTAGAACATGGTAGATGCCCAATCAGCATTTATTAAAAGAACAGGCAATTGAATGAATACACTGAAGTCTGGCATGTTCACATGGCTGGGGCTGGAGACAACAGAATTCCCAACTTGTGTATTAAAGAGCCATAGCTTTGGTGCACCCTGATGGCTCAGGCGGGGGTGACACTGGTGTGCAGACCACATAAAGCCCAAGGAAGCAGGCTTGAGACCTGGGGCCAGGGTTGAAGACCCAAAATAAACAACTAAATAAAGATGCTTCTTCCCCGCATTTCTCCCTTCCTTCCTTCCTTCAATGCCAATTCCTCCTGTCCCTTCCTTCTTCTATAAAACAAAACAAAACAAAAACAAAAAAGGCATAGCTCTCTCCTTGGAGCTTATTGGAAATGCAGAATCTCAGACTCAATCCCAAGCCTCCGAAACAGAATCTGCTACATTGTAACCTGGTCCGCAGATGATTCTGATGCACAGTAGTGTCTGAGTAACAGCGTAAAGGAGAAAGACGATGTAAGAGAAGGGGAGGTGGCCTATGTTGATTAAGCAGTTTTAACTGCATAAAATTATCAAGCACCAGCTAGGTGCCTGGTACTGCATTGAGCCCGGGGACTCTGGAGTAAACATGGTAGATATGTACCTGACTTCAGGGAGGGCCCGTACCTGCTCAGGTGAGCAAGGCATCCAGAGTTACAGGAGTAGAGGGAGGGGATGCTCATGAGGCCATGGTAGGCAGGGAAGGCTTCCTGCAGGAGGTGACCCACCAGCAGTGGTGGGTAACGATGGACAGCTTCATAATCAGTAGAACCGCCTGTCCCGTGTCACAAGGCTAGAGGCTGGTAGATGAGCCCGAAGGCGGTTAGAATAATCCCAGTTAGAAATGTATTCCTCAGTAGACTCTCTCCTCCAACTCTCTCCTGCAGGCTGGTGCCTTCTGCAAAACCTGTCTAGCCTAGAATACTCAGCGACTCAAATAATGACCAACTCCCACAGGCTTCTTCTCTCAGACCACCTCGTTCTTTTCTTACCTACATCTTTCCTCTAAATATCAGTCTTCTCCCTTCTTCTTACCTCCTCTGCATTTTTCCCTCTCCACCCCTTTCTCTTCTTAGTGTCCCTGGCAATCTATTTCATGGAGTATTATGCAGCCATTAAAAATGATCATGGAATACTCTTAGATTACAACAGTAGCGGATACAAAGTCATATGGCCATATGATTAGAGTCTTCTAAAAATACTCGGTATAGTTAAAAACAAAAACAAAAGGAAAACTTCAGACTGTGTTAACTAATCTTTATGTTCACTTGGAGGCCTTGGATATATTCATTTAAAATGTATCTGCTTTCCATATTTATATGCCTAGGGATTTCTTTTATAAATGGGAAAAGAAATAATACCAGAAATTAAAAACTGATGTGGCGTGCCCTGGTGGAACAGAGGTTGGTCAATCGCTTTGGAAGGGCACAGGCCACATACCCCTGGGTCCCAGTCCCGGGTCCAGGGAGAGGCAACTAGCAGGAACCACTGAAATGGAAATAGAGTGGGGGATACTTCTTCCTCCTCTCTCTTCCTGACTGCTTACTTGTTTACAGAAATAAAACCTGATGCTGTTCATTTACTATGTTACCTTGGGCAAGTTCGTTAACTTTGCTGAGTCTAGATATTCTCCTCTGTAAAACGCAGTACTTCTCACACAGCCTCTCAGGGGTGAGACTGTTCACCAAGTGCTTGACAGAGCCTCGCATGAGAGAAAGGATAACCCATTGGAGTTATTCTGACTGTAGGGGATCAGTCCCCAGCTTTGAGTCCAAGAACAGAACAAGCGTGATGTGAGAGGCATGGAGTTTGGAGACAAGAGGTCACTGTTTCCAAGTCCTATTCTTCACAATGAATTTTTCCTCTACCTGCCCTTGGTTAGTCTCGCTCTGTCTCTGGGCCTTTGTCTTCCCACATCATTGAAGAGACAAGGACCAACAAAACTCCCTGGCACCTGTCTAAAAGACAGCATCTCAAGACCTCTGGAATTCACATTCTGAATGCTTTATGGGTTCAAACAATTCCATTGCATACATACTGCACCGCTTTCAAAAGCCTCTTCTCTCGTTGAGGAGTGCAGCTCTAGAAAGTCAGGAGGTCTCATTCTTGCTTCCTAAGAGCTACAAGGTGTCTCCTATCCTGAAGACCACTGAACAATTCTTGGAGTCAGTCATTTTTTTTAAAACAAATACCATCTTGCTCTACTAGGCATTAGGGTCTGGTGGTGGACAGTTTCTGCTTGGCAAGCTCACCCTTCCTTGTGCGATACAATCCAGTCCTTAAAAAGAACAAGTCTGCTTTCAAAGACCATCTTCTATTGGCCAGAGCAATTTCAGTGACTGATGGAGGATTTTCTCCAGAGCATGTGACCATTTCAGAAGCAGCCCCTCTCCCATCCTCCCTGTCCATCTGGCAGGCTCAGAAGGTCCACACCCACCAGCTAAGCCCACAGGGAAATTCTAAAGAATTCTAATGGCAGAGAAGTCAAAGAGCTCTTCTCCAGTTCCTCTAAGAGCCAAAATTCACAGGGACTAATTTAAAGGGGAACACAAGAAGGAAGGCGACGGAAAAATATAAAAAAAGGGAAGATTGGGGACAACTGCCTTTAAGAAGTCCTTAAAATTTCCTGGGTCCACAATCCAGCTGTTTCTTGCAAGCCCTCTTCATGCTCAAAATGCCTTCTTGCTTTAGAGCCTAAATGAAAAACTTTGTTCTAGCCAGCAGGTTAAGCTCATGACTCTGTGTTGTTTCCTTCCATCCTCAAGTTGAATGTCAGCCTGCAGGAGCCTTCTGGAAAAATCCCTTGATTACTTCTTTGGAGTTGAGACTCCCCTAGGAATGACCTGACCCATAGCCCTCCTGTCCTTTACCAAACCCAAAGCCACCTTCCCAGCAGACTTCATACGATCTTCCCTGAGTGCCTTATACCTGTAATTGATACTGTTTGCAAAAATTTAAAAAATTAAAACTGTCCCTAATGAATTACAAGCTTCACAAGGAGGTCTGTTTGTGATTCATTGCACGTATTGCCAGAAAGCCTGACTCAGACTGGGTGTTTCATCAATCTCTGTTCAATGATTAGTTTAACCCTAGGAATAATAGCTTTGGAGGATATTTGGCAGTGCCTATCAAAATTTAATGTAACTTTCCTTATATCATGAACTTAAAGGAACTTAAAAATACTCGGGTCACCAAAATACATGCTACATGCACAAGGCTGTTTTTGGTAGCATTTCTCAGAGTGGTAAAAAATAATAACTTAAAGGCCCATTGACGATGGGCAGTTACACAGATCTTTGATACGTATGCACTATAGAATAATCAGTCATGAAAAAGAATATTGTGGATTGTATGAATTAACCTGGAGACATCCTTAAACCTTTACCTTCATCAGAAAAGGTAAGCTTACAGTGTGTTCCCATTTGAGTTAAAATTTATCTATAGAAATACTAACCATTCTGGAATTGTGTATATACAATTACTAAGGAGTGGTAGGCACTCTTGAGGTGAACTGTAACTTTGGTGAGAGGGATATTTTTGCTCTTTAACTCTGAAAATATTTTGTTTAAAAAAAAAATCAGTGATTCAAAGCAATAAATGATGCAAAGGCCACAAAGACCAGAAGGGAACTCAGAGGGGTAGGGATGGGAGGTGTCAGAAGGGGTTTATGTCCACCTTCTGCCTGCAATGGAGTTAGTTTCTTTGTACACATTCTGAACTTGCACTTTATAAGCCCCAAGAGGTAAGAAGCAGCAATGCCCCTTTACAGATGGGGACACTGAAGTTCAGACTTAAATCCAGCCTTGGCTAAATCTTGAGCTTGTCCTCTTCAAGGACTGAGATCCAACAAAAGTCCATTTGTGACGGAAGACCCATGCAAGCTCGGTCACTTTCCTCTGCAGGTAGGAAGCTACTGTCTGTCTCTCCCCTGTGCAGTAGCTCCTAATCGCCTCTTACACCTGGAGGTTATCATCTCAAACAGTCCATTTTCTCTCTGGAGGACAAGGACTGTGTTTCTTTGTCCCAGGTGTGGGCTTCTACAGAAAAATAGTCATTCCTTGATGGTCCAAGGTAACACTTAGATGTCCACTTCATCTTCAAGGTTTCCTGGTAAAATCACACTCTGTTAGGGAGGAGTAGTGCCATCTGAGAAGGGGTGAGTGAGCAGGAACTTAGGGATGTCTTTGGATTTGACAGTGCCTGTGGCAGGGCTTGGCAGCGCCCTCCAACAGCTTCTGCCCTGGGTGTGGCGGCTGATGTACATGATGCCTGTCTGATCTGCACCAGGGAGAGGCGATCTCAAAAGGAGCCAGAGGGTGGAAACCAGGATTCAAATCAGAATCCTTAACTCCTGGACTTGGGAGGAACTACAGCAGAAGGACTCCCCGGAGCATCCCTGCAGAGTGGACACCAGCTCTGCTCCAGTAACAGCGAGCTCACCAGCCACAAAGGAGTTGCTCCATGATTGGACAGGTCTCACTAGGAGAACACACTGCTGTTAGTGGTGCTGAGACCTGCCTCCCCTGCAGACTGAATGCTCAGGACTCTGACATGAAAGGACCAGAAGCTTTAACCCTGACTAGCACATGAATCAGGACAAGCCACTGAGATGTGCAGGATCTCAGGATCTAACCCCTCATTTACAGATGGTAAAATTCAGGTCTAGAGAGTAGATGTTTTATGAAAAGCCAAGTCTCTTGATTCTCAGATCAGTGCTAAACGAATATGCCCACATTTGCTTTCGCAATGTAAAAATTACCACAATTACCCCCATTACCAGACTATCAGAAATTTCTCTTTAAGACATTTCTGTATTATTTTTATTTGCTCACCTCCTGCTTAATCACCATATCACCACCTACATCATTATCACCACCACCATCACCACCATCACCATCATCTCCACCACCACCACCACCATCATCTCCACCACTACCATCACCATCATTTCCACCACCACCACCACCATCATCTCCACCACCACCATCACCATCATTTCTACCACCATCATCACCATCATTTCTACCACCATCATCACCATCATCACCACCACCACCATCATCTCCACCACCAGCATCACCATCATCTCCACCATCGCCACCATTACCTCCTCCATCACTATCACTACCATCCCATCACCACCACTATCATCATTAACATCATCATCCTCATGACCATCATCATCATCATCATGGCAGTAGTGATTATATATTGAGTGTTTACTATGTGCTAGGCATTCAGTTATGTATTTTTACATTGCAAAGCTGTTTCTTAAGAACTTTGTGGGGAAGGAGTAAGGCATCTCCCAGTGTAAGGAGGAATGCTCGCCTAACATGAGAGTCATCATTCAGGTAGCTTGTAACAAAGCAGAAGATGAACTTTTTCTGCTTGATCTCATCATTGAGGGCATTTAGCCTCAGGGCAATAAAAAAGTTGGACTTCTTTTCCTAAGCTGAAAAGCAACACAGATGTGTGTTTGTGTGTGTGAGCGCGTGCGCACATGAATGCACTGTTCTTGCAGGCTCCATGACACACAGATACATTAAAGGGAGCTCGGGCTGACTTCTTTTTCTATAGTCCCTGAAAACTTCTTTCAGATTTTCAAAACAGACCCAGACATGGGGCTGCCACTCCCCTTTATCATACATGTTGTAAGCCATGATTAAGAAAGACCAAGCTTCCCAATGCCGAGCCTAGATTATCCTCCCCTTCCCTTCTTGCCTCCTCTATACACAGCAGACACACAATGCACACTCGTGGATGCACAAAGGAACCTCCATATTTGAAAGTGTCCAATGTCCATTCTCTTATGCTCCATGAGTCAACTCGAAACACACGGACCTATAAATAAGGTCTTTGATGACTAAGTCTTATCCCTTCTTACAAAACTTACTTCCTCTGCTCTACATCATTCTCCATCCTAAGGGGGGGCCTATGAGATTTGCTGTTGGCTGGAAAGCCATCACCTGTCTTCCCAAATGTCCATGAAGCCACAGTGACATCCCTAGGACTCCTGCTGTACATGATCTTTCTCTCATCAGTGGGCTTTGTATCACTGTCAGACACTGCTTCAAAACACACATGATCCCAGGAATGTATGCAGATGGCTGAAGTCTTACCACGTGTCCCCTGCCTTCGAACTCAGAGACTTCCTTCTGGTGCACATTTCTCCTTGTTGCATCCTTGATAGAGTGCTGGCAACTTCCTGTAATCTTGCAGGAACCTATGCCCCTACTCCTTTCCTTTTTGTTCCCTGCTTCATGTTACTGGGTCCCATTTCAACACCTTTGCCTTCACAAAACAAGTGCAGGTGATTTGGCACTGCTTTTATTTTTCTTTGGTGTTATAAGAAATATTTGACCAAGTTTCAGAGTAATAGTAAGTTAAATAAGACACTTGATTATTGAGCTCCCAGCACTATCCAAAGGGTTTCACATAAATTGCTCTTTCTAAAGCTGTCACAGAATTGATGTGAAATTCTCTGGGATAGTGTTTTTCTTCCAGTTTTACAGAGGAGGAAATCAAGACTTAGAGAAATAACATCACCCACACCCAATCACTAGAGTCACAGAACTGAGACTTGAAATCACAGGAAGCTCGCTTCAAATCCTAAGTCCTTCATTTGAGAACAGTCCCGAGACACTTAAGGACATTGTAGCTGACATGTACAAAAGATAATCATGAGGTTATTTACAATTTTTTTCCTGATGTTTACTCATTTATACAAGACAGAAGGAACACTGCATCCTAATAGTCTATGGTTGATGGTGTGCGTCACTGTAAATCAACACCAGTGTCTGTAATACACTAAGCTCACCACCAGTTCAGTTCCATCCTTCGCCGCAGAATTGCCCCGTTTGCCCTTTTCCCACCCTACCCCACTCCACCTTCCTTTCTGCTCACCACTAATTTGGTGTTATAGAACCAAAAGTCTATTTTTGTTGGATTTGGTCCCTTTCTCTCATGATTTAGATATCAAAGCAAAGAGGACTTCTCCGAGCGGTAGACTGTTTAAAGAGAACACGCCGACCAGGCAGTCTGAGGACGACGAACGGTGGCTTGTAAGTTTAGCGCACACGAACCCGTTTTGTTTTCTGGGCTCCTGCTGGTATGCGGGTTCTCCTTCAGCAGCCCCTGGAATCCACTCTGGTAACAGCACACTAATGGGGGTTCATTGAGCATCCTGATTTGGATGGATGGGCTCCGTCTATCAGAATGGTCTTGGCTACAGTGAAAACGCAGTTATGACCACAGTCTGCACCCCTCCCTCCTCCCTACGACACCTGCGGGTTTCCAAGCAACACGGCCTGGGCTCTGCGGGTTCTCACGTCTGCTGACCAGCGCTGTCTCCCTCTCCCGTATGAGCATCTCCGAGAAAGGGTCTTCGCTGAAACGTCTGTGCTTCCCCATGCAGTCTTGACCCCAAGATCATGTCTGTGGCAGATGCTTAGGGAATGTTCTGGGAGTGAATGACCTAAACCACCAGGGCACTGCCCTCTTGCCTGATTCTACCAGCTGTCAGTGCCGCCAGCCCCCTGCGGGGTGTTTTCCTTCTCTCCCCACACAGGCTCTCAGATTCCCAACAGCCCACCCACGGCCCTCCCTGCTTTCAACCTGCTGTAGCTCCGCATTTCCCAGGACACTACACAACCCCTTTCTGCCTCTCTTCCCATCACAATCCTTGCTCTCCCATCTCCAAACAATGTGCAAACAGCATTCATTTCCCGAGTACCTACTATATGGGGCAGATGCCATGTGCAAAACCTCACTGGATCTCCCAACAATCCCTCAGTAGGTCTAGTCCTACCTATTTTACAGATGAGAAAGTTGAGGCTCACCAGGAAAACTTCATAAGCCTAGGAGAAATAGCTGAGATGCAAACATCTCCAACACCAAAGTCCAGTACTCTGATTTTCACTACACCGTATCTTCATATGGAAACACTGATTAACTTTTCCAGATATTCAAGGAAAACTGCACATATAGATTTGAATACTAATGGGTAGTCCCACACTCTTGAACTTGCACTTACTCGTGAATCTTCATGGAAATTGCTCTTCGCCTCTAACCTTATACATACTTTCAGTGTCTGCAGCAGATACTCAGGTCTCCCTGGTTCAAGGCAGGGAGTTGGGCACCGTTGAGGATGAAAAATGCATGTGAGACAAATCATGCCCTCCATGATTTTACAAAGGGAGGTCAGGGGAGAAAAAAAACAAACTTAAAGAAAACTCTGTAAAGAGTTGACATCAGAACACTCCCAGAGAGACAGATTTGTGCAGACGCAATGGAAGGAAGGTCAAGAACACCACACTGGAGTAAGCCCACCACTGTAGTAGGTGCAGTTATAATAGCGGCCATTTTAAAGCACTTATTCTGCATCATGGGCTTTTCAAGAACTTAGCAAAGTAGGAATTCTTGTCCTTATTTTATAAATGAAGAAATTAGAGCACAGTAAGGGGGAACATTACCTAAGGGCACACAGACATTAAGTGGCAAAGCCAAATTAGAATGAGACGCAAATCTGTTTGGATCCAAAGGTGGCTAGCCCTGCTCCCTGCATTTCTCCTCCCCCTGGTGCCTCTTCACCTTACAATGGGATCTGGCTGACATTGTGAAGGAAAGACATCATATCTTGCCATTAAAAAAAAAAAAAAGACAAAAAACTCAATGAGATCTGGATGTAATCTGCATTCACAGGCAAAGAGAAAGGACAGAGTCTCAGTGTTGCCAAGGACCCCGAAGCCAGAATGTTTGTTTGGGGGGGAATATGGAGTGCGGAGGGGTGAGCTGGACCCAGAGGACTGACAGGATTGACAGAACAGACTACGGGAAGGCATTTTGAGGGAAAGGTCTTTATGAGGCCAGACAAGGAGATATGCAGGTCAGGAACATGCCCAAGAAAAGAAAGGCCACTGGCTGGTGCGGCTTCCATGTCAGACATCTGGAATGGGACCTGGCTGGAATTCTGTAGACCCCACAAGAATTCTTGACTGCTTTGAATCGAGGGAGTTGATGGCATGGAGCTAACTTTGCAAGAAGCAAACCCTGAGGACAGGCACTGAGACTCTTTTCAGGGGACTCCCACCACAAGGCACACTTACTCCCCAGACACTGACTCTGCACAGAGTCTTGGAGGATTTTGCAAAGATCTCGCCCAAACCCAGTGAATTAAAGCCCATGGTGCCTTTGGGAGATGAAATGGCACTTGTCCCCCACTGTCTAATCGGAATAGCCCTTTGCTGACTAATTGAATTACTCTGGCCCAGAAACTGATAGACAGCTGCTAAAAATGGTTATTGCATTATTAATTTGCTCCAGCAATTTCACATTAAACCTATACTGTTAATAATTTTCCCCCTTCTATTTCTTCCCTCTTAATTAGACTATTTAAAACTTTGAAGGAATAGTCTTCCCATTCTAAATGGAGGCATCGGGTAAATTACATTTTTGATTGAATACTTCTCTGATAGGCCAGCAAATGAGACTGTTGAGTTGTTAATTATTGTCAGAGTTCCACATGATGCCTGCTAATGAGGCAGTCAATCTTAGCTGTCAGTCCCCAAATATTGATGGAGGCCAATGGGATGTACTGGGAAAGATGCTTGCTGGGGCCCCGGGGGTCTAGTTCACTGGCTGTACATGGAAGGTCAGTGACTTCCCACTGCTAGAGCTAATGGGAAAGAGCAACGTGTGGAAAAGCGGTGGGCAATGGCCCCGAGGTGAGCATAGCAAGAAAGGCGGCATGGCACCAAGTGGGCACCACGGGGAAGGGCTGCTTGGTTGCTGTTTAGCATTCATCCCGTCAGCCTGACCTCGGAGAACTTACTAGCCAGTCTGTGTGTCTGGAGTTTCTGGGGAGCTGTGGGGATTGAAGAAGTGTCTGGAGCAGTCAGGAGAAAGTGGTCATCTTCAGTCTGATGATGTGGGTGCCGGACGAGCCCGCTTCTATCATGTCTTAAGATTTAGTCCTGACTTCAGTGCCAGTCATGCTGTGGTTCAAAAGAGGTGTCAGGTTTCATTTAGTGCGCTGGGAGTGACAAGACGGGATGCCATGTAAGCCTGGGCAGCAGAGAACCCCATATTTAGTCTGAGACACAGCAGAAAGCTCAGTAAAAGGGCAGAGAAGAGAGAAATTGGATTTGATTCAATAAACATTTACTGAGCATTCTGTATGCATGATAAAGACTTAAGTTTCCTATGCAAACTCCCAGGACAGGCATTTTTGGGGAATCATGCCTGACCTTTATGTGTAATTCACAACAGCCCACTCCCCAGTTCCCCTCGTCTGGCTGTTTCTGAAGGCTCCGATTCTTCACTGATGACTCAGGATGCTTCCTCTTCTCCAGACATTCCATTTCTTCTCTTGTCCATTACAAGCTGGGTATTGCTCCAGTCTACTTATCACTGAGTCTTTACTCTCTCACCCTACCTGCTATGACCTCTGTGACCTCATCTGTTATTCCCCCAATTTACTCTGTTCCTCAAACATACAAGCCACACTCCCTCTGAGTTTTTATTCCACCACCTCTGAAACACAGTGCTAACCCACTGTGACGCAGCTGGCAGGGTAACTGGTCAACCCTGAGTCCATCTCTTCTAAGCCACAACATCCAGCTAATGTTTAATCTTTGCTCTTGGGCCCATCTGCCTTTCCCTCTAATCCAATACATTTTGTGATGATGTAGATGTAAGGAATAGATGAGGATGGGGAGGTTGGCTTTGCAAATTATAATATCCTCCACAGGTGGGAAGTTGGTAAATAAAAACCTCTTTTCCATCTCATAGGAAAAGGCATGAAGGAAAGACTTTCTGCCTGGAAAGAAAGTCAGCAGCAAGTGTGTCAATTCACAGAGATTTAAAACTGAATGTTTTGCAATTTATTAGAGAATTAATTACAGGTATCAGTTTTTATAAAAACTTTCATAATTTAATAAAGTAAAACAATAATGTTTAAGACTGAAGCCATTTAGATGTGTTGCCTTATAGCAGTGATAGCATTTTTACTTTTGCAAATAAAGAGTATTACCTTTGAGGACAACTAGTTCATAGGTCTCTTTACTTAAATGCATTACTTCAAAAAAAGAGAAACTGACCTATGTAGATTTAGTTTTCCATTACTTCAATAAAAACAATATTCATGTGCTAGTTAATTTTAATTTTAAATGTAAATTGATGCCATTTTTAACTAGGAATATTTCACTTTTTCAGATTTTATTTTGATTAATTTTTCTAATTTTACTTGGTTATTAATCAGTATATTTCTAGATTTTTTCCTACAGATGTTTATCACATCAGCCCAGGAGAAACTGAGTCTCATTGTAATCATAGGCTTCAATATAATAGTTTTATTATTTTTGTTTTGTTTTTACATTTATGTACATCTACTTACTCATACTCTTTCTTGCTCTTTTTAGACCCTGCATTTTACACACCCCCTCTTTATTCCTACAGAACAGGATCCAAGTTATTACTAGTAAGTTTTAGGTGAAATAACACTTTTACAATCAACAACCCATTGCTCCCCCTTCTACAAGTCCCACCTCTTTAAAAAATCTCTGTGTCCCTCAGAAAGCAGGAAGCAGTTACAGAAGGCCCTCACTCCTCGACAACCCTAGTCCCCCAACAACCCTAATGCCTCTGCCCCTTAAAAAACAAACCCTGAAATATAAGACCTTGCAAGACTAGTAAACTGCCAGCAGTCTCCACTGTTTTTACTGTGATGAAAACAATCCCCTTGCAGGTGCCCCGCTGATGCCGTCATCCAGAATGCAGACGGAAACAATACTATTTGGAATATTCTATGGTCACCAGCATCCTGAGAACCGACCTTTTATCAAAACTGTCCAGATCTTAAAACTTCCCCACCCTGGGATCATGTAAGAACTTGTTCTTGCTAAAGAAAATTGCCATTTTCATTTTGAACTCGGCCCACCTGCACATATCTCAATAAATCTTCAATTCTCTTTGAAACCTTGCTTCTTCCTTCAGGTTGGCAGTAAGACAAGCCTAACAGAATATAATTAACAAAAAGAAAGATGTTGGAATTGAACTTTTGAAGAAGTCATCTTGCCACTTGGCTAATGGAACAATCAATGCCATAAATGCTTATCGACAGTTTCTTAAGTACTAGCCATTATTTTGGGTGTTTAGAGACTATGGATGACAAAGCAGGTAAGACCTCTCCCCACTAGGAACTTACATTCTAATTTTGGAAGCAAAGAGCCAGCTCATCGATACAAAGAGACATATATACAATTTCGAGAAATGAGAATGATGGTAAAGACCACAGTTCTTCTGATCTAAGGAGATATGAAAGTGATGGCAGGACAGGTACCTGTAGGGCTGGACAATATCAGGGAAATTTTTGGAGGCAGAACGGTATCAAGAGTTCAGTGAAGCGAAGCTAGGTAAATGAATGTTTGTCAGGGGAGAACATTCTAGCAAAGTAACAGGACATAAAAAGGACCCAGAAGAAGCACAGCTTGGCTAGTTACAGGGACAGAAATGAATTCTGCTAACGGGGGGTGGGGTATGAGTTCAGAGGTAGGACCTTGAAGGTAGAAGACAAGGTCATAAATTTGGATTTGACAGCAAGGTTAATAGAAAACTGTTGAAGAATTTAAACTAGGGAAAGACATAATAGGATGCAGATGCTTTAAAATGATGCCAACTGAGCGCCTCTTCTAGGTAAAACCATATGCATTCACACAATGAAGTAGAAATGACCACGACTTTCTTAGTTCTGCTCAATGGTGCAGACAGGCACACAGCCTGGTAGCTGATATAATAGAAGGAAAAACAGACAGAGGGCAGACCTCACTGGCTCCTCTTTCATTCTTCTGTGGTCATAGATATTTTAGTTTGGTCTCTGTCTCCCTAGAAAAAGCATCACCTTTCCCAGCCTCCCTCAAAGCTGGGTGTGGCCCTGAGAACGCTCTGGGTTCAATCAGATGTACATGGAGATAAATGAGAGCAGCTCCACGGTTCCAACTTGGAAGAAGCAGCTTTTGCATTCTGCTTCCATCCTACACCTTAAGATGCTGCTGTGAAGCTCAAGTTTCACCACCATGTTGGAGAACACCACTGAGAGCCAAACCCTAAGGATGAAGGGACAGAACACTGGCAGGAGCCTGGCTCTCTCAACACTCGGGGAGTCAAGAGCAGCATTCCAGCCCTGCATTCCTATGGAAAAGCAACTTTCATTTTGGGTTTCTATTAAGACAGACTAGCTGGATCCTGAGTCACAGGTGCTAATAAAGGTGGGCGGATGGGTTATGGGCATTCAGAGGCACAGGCATTCACTCCAGCTCTCCTTTAGTTCCTTCTCATCGCCTGCGCCCCAGCCCTCCCAACTCAGTGTTGAGGGAGTGGGACAGAACTCAGGACAGTCTAGTTGGCGTTTTTTGCCACCTCTGTGCAGAGGGAAGGTTGCATCAGACCGTCCCTGTCAACAGAGAAGTCTGACCATTCTGTGCCATGTTTATGAGACAGGCAGACCAAGACAAGTTAGGGTTGGAATCAGGAACACTTACACAATTAAAGCAACGTAGAAAACAGAACAGAACAGAGATAGCAACCCTTTTCAAGCTATTATTGGCAAAGATAGTTGCTGAATTTTATTAAGAAAAATGTCAGGGAATCTTAGTATTATTAATAAACCATCATTTAAACACAAAAGGGGGAATATGCCAATTATGCTGTCATCCATATGACTCCATACAAGATGTCAGACAAGGCCAAAAACAATGCTGAGAGGATAATATGGATGGTCTATCTAACTGCTCTGTATGGCTCTGTCTTCCAGGGAAATGAATGCTTTCAGAAAATAAAATGTCTTCAGGCAGAAGTAATAGTCCTTGAGCAGTGGGTAGATGGAAGGTAACATGAGGCAGCCATTCCAAATGTGGTGGGGTCCTCGGGTGTGTCAAGTGATAGTCCTTTATTTTCTGAATCAAGGGGACTTCTAGGCATCTGAGCAGAGGGCTTGGGGTGGGTCAGGTGCTCAGGGCTCAAAGAGCAGCTATTTAAGAACGAGTCCACACACATTTCAATATTTTAGCAGCCCCCACAGTGTTCCTTTGCATCCGACTATCAGCTCTGCTTCCATAAATGAGAAGCTAGTGCTCTGAAAAGGTGCTCGATGCCTTGAATCAAAGACATCTCGGTTCTTTTCTCAGCGGTAGCAGAGGTGCCAATGTTCTGCACATCTTCTTTCAGGCGCCTTAAAGGGCCCTGGAGTACCCACCATGAGCAGCGCCAGCTGCAATGAACGCTCACAAAACACTTGCAATTAACAGAGCTGAGTGTGCCATTAAGATGATCTTATGAGGAAGGCAATGCCCCCAAGAAAGCCTCAGAGCAGAATGAAGTCAGGCTTGCAACTACCTAAGTGATGGCCTTGTGAAAAACAATGACTTCCAAATTCATTTAGCTCTGCAAGTGGAGCCATGATGCAAGATGGCGGTTCCACTATTTCCTGTGGGCATTCATATGAACCCCATCTAGAGCGGCTGTTGAATAAATAGGCTTAGTTTTCTGAGTTGGGTTGTTATGCATCTGGAGTCCAGATCCTTTTCTGGTCTTGCTGTGACAACTTGAGAAGTTATTTAAATTCTCTGAGCTTTTATTTTCCTCATCTATAATGTGGTTCAGGGAATAATACTCCTCCTGCTAAGTGGTGAAGAGTAATTATAAAAGATGCTGATTCATGGTGATTTCCTTAGTGATCTTCATGTCTGTGATGGTTGGGTACCTACCTCTAGGTCTCACAGTTTCAATAAAATAAGATACTAAACTAAATTCTGAGAAAAGCATCATTCAACTTATTGAACTGAACCAAAATTCAACATATTTGGGAAATAAGGCTGAGAGTTCAGGTCAAGAACATAGGCTTTAGAACTTTATGGACCCAATTTGAGTCCTGCTCTTGATTGTTTACCACAGCAGTGCGATCTTGAGCTACTAACTTAGCCTCTCTGACCTTCATTGTCTTCATCTTTACCATGGGAAACACTGCCTGGCTCAGGACTGTTGTGAGAATTAAACAGCATAGTATGTGGGTTTAGCAAATAGAAGATACTCAGTCACTGTGAGTTTTTCTTTTAAGAGATTCCCATTATTCCCAGAGGATGTTTCCTCCTTGGGTCACAACCGGGTTTTGAGATGAGCCAGCCAAAGAATAAGGCTTCCATTCATAAAATCTAAAGCACCAATCAAAGCTATAAGGCAGAAGGTTCAAATTCCATTTCCCCCCTTTCCTGGCTGTGTGATTGGGGGAACCTCTGTCACCTCTCTGTTTCACTTTCTCTGCAAGATAAGGAAGTGATTCTTCCACTGTTTGGAGAATATCTGTGGGTATGCAAGCTCAGCCATGTTGTTTTGAGCATTAATTCACTTCTGTATTTATCTAACACTTCTTTAGGCTTACCATGGTCCAGGAACTGTATCCATACTTTACTACTCATTAAATTCGATCTTCATATAGGCCCTTTGAGATCAGTACTATTATCATCCCCATTTCAGAGATGAGGAATTGAGAAAGAGAAGTTGAGTGCCGTGCTCAAGAGCACACCTTACCCAATGGCAAACCTGGGTTTAATTGGGTACATTTTGTTTCAGTGTTTTTAATCACCAAGTTATAGGACTGTATCACCACTGCCCTTAAAACCCCCAGCATCACCCTGAATTTACACCCCTCTGGCTCCCACACTCATGTTCTTAGACCCTTTATATTTGAAATTGGGAAAACACCCCACACATCACCAGGCACATAACCGATATTCTCCAAAAGGCAATGCTCTCTTCTAGAAATTTTCAAGCTGTAAAGGTGGGATTTTCTGCCAGGCCTTGAGCATTTTGGAACCAATCGTTTCCACTTGTCTAACTTGAAGGGAGAACCTGGTGGTTTCAGATAACAAATGAACCCACATGGATCTCCACCTTGCTCTATTTAGCACAACACTGCCCAAGGCCTGGCACCTAGTTTACGACTTTTGGAAACAAAAAATGGTCAGCAAAAGCGGGGTGGTCAAGGTTAACCTACCTTCTTAGGTACTGGACAAATCTTAGGATGTGAGAACACCTTCCTAAGACTCTAGGGGACTTGAATATATGAGAAGGTGTGAATAATCCTTTGTTGTTTGGATTAAGGATGCTGGATATGTAACTTGGTTTTATTTATAAATATAGGCCTCGTATCTCACAGGAGAAAGCTGGGCTCTGTCAGTTCTGGGACAGAGACCTCGTGTTCTCCATTCATTCCATCTTCCAGAAGAATGGTTCTAGAATGGATATCCAGCAATTTTCTCTCCTCCTAAAATCCTTGCATGGCTTCCGATTGCTGTCAGGAATAAAACAGGACCCCAGAAAACAATCTACAAGGTTCTTCAAGGTAGTTCCCTGGACCACCTCTCTCCCCATCCTCTCTTCCTCCAGCCGCCAACCTGAACTGTGCTCATCCAGAACAATTGATATCCTGAGCCCTTACCCTCCACCTGCTAAGTATTATTTCCCCTTTGCTTTCTTCTGGTTTCAACTTTTCCTTCAGATTTCAGTGGAAACTTTACTTTTCTCTGGAAGCCAGCTTGGACAGACAGTTCAAATCTGCCCTCTGCCCATCTTCCAAATTCTCATTTACCATCACCCTCTATTACCTCTCAACAAGGCCAGGGACACGTCTACCACCTGTCTCAGAGCCTGACACCAAGAGTGAGTCCTCCACGAATTTTTGCTGGTTACGTGAATAAATACATGAGAATTTCCAAGCATGAACCACTACCTTTTTTTTTTTTTTTGAGTCAGAATAGAAAGAAACATAGTGAAGGCTTAGATAAAGGTGCAAATGGAACTGAAATTTAAAAACAAACTGAAATGATTTTCTCTGGTTCCTAGCTGATCCTGGTACTATACTTAATCCCTTTTATAAATATTTGCGAGTTCTTACTGAATTGTCAAGCAATTACCAGCAGGACTCAGCTGCCAAGTTAAATATAGCTTTTATGCCCTCAGAAAGCTCACAGTCTAATGGCAGAGGCAGATACAACAAAATGAAGCTCACCAAACATTTATCAGTTGTCTGAGGACATGCTGCCTTATACCAAGCACTCTTCAAACATCATTTCCAGCTTTCTGTGTAATCCACAAAATAGGCACTGATTACCTTTTTACAGATGAGGAAACCAAAGTGCAGGGAGACTTAAGTAGGGCCCTTTCCTTTGTTCCACCAAGTAATGGAGTAAAAGAAATATGAACTCGCACCCCTTAACATCTGAGATCTTTTTACTATACCATTGAATTCACACTCCAACACTCCACCGGGTCACTAATATACTCGGAGAGAACCCTGAACATCTGCCATCATTTTTATGCATGTTACCTTAATTCAGTCACACAAAAGCACTGTGTGTGATGTAGATACTCTATTACCTATTTTTACAACCCGCAACTTTCAGATGGGACATCAAAGACCTCAAGGCTCTAGGTGACAAGCTCCCAGGTCACAGACTAATGCACAGAGGGACAAAATCAGTGTGTCCCTTTCTGTATCACTGAAGAGACTTGGAACAAACCACTCCAAGATTCTCAGAATGGGTCTCTGGTAGAGGCCCAGCACTGTGGCAAGTGAATTATTTTGAGCTGAAAAAAATGGCAACCCTGCAGGGAAGGGAGAAACTCTTGCTTTAACCCTCTGTGCAACCCCTGATAGAAAAAGGGCTGGGGAAGAAGGGAACGAAGGGGTGAATATCGTGGAGGTGATGGAGGTGATATGCTGAAGGGGGGTGATGTGCATGTAGATTGAGGTGCGAATTCAAAATCTGAAACCCAGAGCCATGTCGAGAAAAGAAATAATAAAATAATAATAAATAAATAAAATAATAAAAAGAACCAGAATTAGTGGGACGATTCAGAAAAGATAACCATGCCATCGGGAGTTTCATCGTATATAAGAAGGAGGCATATTTTCAAATAAAAAATGTAGGAAAGACAATTTCGAAAAAAATAGGGAGAAGATAGGAATGATCTTTGAATAGAAACTTGAAGTAAATGTTAAATTTTGTCTAAATAGTAATAACTAGTCCCAAAGGGACTGGGGGTCATGTTCCCTTATCCCCCAGAAAAAAGCCTTCCTAGGGGAAAGACTTAATACACTTCTAAGTTTACCTGTGAATATGTACTTTCTATCAACACCTACCTTTTCTTTCAGAATAAAGATGACGGCATCTCCTCCTTTCTCTCTTCTCATGCCCCACAACCCCTTTCCCAAGTTTTTGTTATTTCCCATTTGCCTTAGAATTTGCAGTAAATTCTCCACACACACACACATCATTAAATGTGGTCTCTTCTCCTTCTGATCCTGTCTTATGTGTGTGTGTTTGCCCCTCCAGGCCATGAAAAACCTCAAAGGGTTGGGAGAACCCCCCTCCTGCCCCAGCAACACTTAACAAATCTATCTTCTAAAATCTTGCCCCTCCAGCCCCAGAATCTAACTCCTTTTGTCCACAGGAAACATCCATACTTGGTCCTCAGGGTAGACTGAAGGCTCTCACCTAGAGCTGGACCACACAGCTTTGCAGGTCCCAGGGTCCTAGGCACTCCCCTTGCCCCTAAGCAGTACTCATACTACATTTGTTTTCAGGCCTTTATCATTTACTGCTCCTCCTTCAGCTGCTGCATGAACAGGCTCTGGAGACCAGGGCCATCTCTCGGCCCCATCCAAGGACAGCACATTGGCCCAAACCATAATACATTATTTGGGCCTCAATCCATTATCACAATATTGTTTTCTTCAGACGGATAGTAATTCATTACTTTAAGGACACAGGGGGAACATTCCAGATGAGACTTGATCATCTCTCTGAGCCATTTTTTGCTATTAAAAAAACAAGAATATTCCCAAGAAGGGATTCCCTCTGCCTCACACTGTTTCTTGAGGCTTTATTTCCTTAACTTAGCTCAATAAGCAATTATTTTCTTTATGGTGTGCCATGCTGTGTTAAGATTTGAAGGAAGAGCACACCCTAGTGGCTCCAGTGCTAAGGCTATGCCTGGGGCGCAGCCCACATCTAGCCCAAGGACCCCGGTTCACAACCCCAGACCAGGAGAACAACTAAAATGAGCTACTAAATAAATAAAATGCTTCTTCCTCCTCTCTTCCTTCCTGCCTGCCTTCCTTTCTCTTACCATCTTTTTTTTTGAAGGAACAGTGATATAAATATGTTGGGGCCCTTCTTCTTTGTGTATCTTTAGTAAAATGAGAGGGGTGTGTGTGTGTGTGTGTGTGTGTGTGTGTGTGTGTGTGTGTGTGTGTGTGAAAGAGCCATTCAGAAAGACTCTACAAAATAGTAATAAAGAGCTCACGCTTTGTTGGTGGGCTAGGCATGGGTTCAAACCCCAGTTCTGTGATGTGACTAGCATATCCTTTTACTAGTGACTTAAACCACGTTGAGTCTTACTTTCCTCTCTGGCAGAACCAAGAAAATGGCAATGTCAGCACTGTGGCTCTATTTAAGGGCAGCGTGAGAGAATGTGTGGTAATCCTGCGCAATAACTTGAGCATAGAAAATACGCCACGAAACCGTTGTTTCATCGTTTTCCAATTCTCTGGTCTGCAATGGTGTTGCCAACGCCCTGAGAAGAGGAATGTCAGACTTTTCTTCTTTGCAACGCTACCATCCTTCATCTCTACCAAAGGCACATCACACATTTGATTCTCAATAAAAGCAACAATTGAAAACTGAGCGGTGGGCAAACCTGGGGGCCTCACAGTCTAGTTTACCTGCGAGCAG
Source organism: Solenodon paradoxus (assembly GCA_004363575.1). Taxonomy (NCBI): domain Eukaryota; kingdom Metazoa; phylum Chordata; class Mammalia; order Eulipotyphla; family Solenodontidae; genus Solenodon; species Solenodon paradoxus. Next base: position 67,316 of record RJWH01002321.1, read on the forward strand.
TCCCACATACAGCCCAAGTCCTGGGTTCAAAATCTGGGGCCAGGGGTGGGGAGACAAGTAATGTGACAACTAAATAAAAATCACTTAAACAAAAAGGGAAAAACAAAATAAAACGAAACTGAGCTGAGTGTATTTTAACTGGCATCCACCATACACACAGAAATGAAATGATTCATTCCATTTTTTGCATTTTTTTTCAAGTGAGCAAAATTTAAATATATATGTACGTGTGTGTGTGTGTGTGTGTGTGTGTGTGTGTGTATAAAATCTACTGAGTGTGAGTCTTAAGCTGAGGGCTTGAGAGAGAAAAATATCCCCCACCCTGCTTTCATGATGCACACAGGAGCGGGAAGGAAAGCAGAGGCATTCCCTGTTCCCAGTGACTCAGACAGAAAGGAGAACCCGTAGAAGAAAACGGAGGCTGTGGTCGGGGATCTATATGTCTTGCTACAGACATTATTTAGCAGTGTATTTAGATCTCTTCTGCCCTCTGAGGACTCCAGAGTCTCTTTATTAGAAGTTATGGTCATTTAGGATGACACCTTGCTTCTGGCTTGGCATTCTTTATTTTTACTTTTGGAAAGTCCTGTATTCTGGAATAATTTTAGATTCAGAAAAGAGTTGCAAAGACAGAGAATTTCTGCACACTCCTCACCCAGCTTCCCCTAATGTTAACAGAGAAACAGAGCTGCTGGGAGATAAGGAGGGAGGGAGAGAAATGGGAAATGAATGACAGTGAACACCTTCATATGATTATGGAAGCTGGCAAGGGTAAGTAAGATCTACAGAGCCAAGGAGCTGCAGGGCTGACAGGCTGCTTTAAGCCCAGAAAGAGTGAAGGCCTCCTTCCAAGGCTTTTAGGAGGCGATTTCCTCTTCTTTGGGGAGAGTCAACTTTTTGTTCTCTCCAGGCCTTCAGCAGATTGGATGGGACCCACCCACATGAGGGAGGGAGATCAATCTGCCTCACTCAGTCCACTGATTTACACCCAAAACCATCCCCTTAGACGCACCAAAAATGTTTGTCTAAATATCTGGGCCCTGTCAAGCTGAGACATAAAATCAACCACCATGGACCATCCTACATTTATCAAAACTAAGACATTACTATGGAAGCAGTACTATTAACATACCACAGACTTGATTGGGATGCCAACTGCCTTTTCCATTAGACTAGCCTGTGAGCACAGCCAAGGCATCAGACTGAGCCACCGGACTTGCGATGATGATTCTGCACTTCCAAAACAGAGCCAGACATCTGGCCGCACGACAGGAACAGAGAAGAAAGAGCACTGCTCCGAGAGACTGAACGCTTGGATCCCACTCCTGTCTTTGCTACTAAAGGCTCTAGGTTCTTGTGGAAATTCTAGCACCTTTCTGATACTCAAGTAAAAAATAAATACATGGCTAGGTTAGCAGAAAAAAATTCCTTCCTTCAAGCTCTGAGTCCCCTGGAATTTAAAGAGAAGAAATGTGCTGCCACCACACACACTTTTGGACATAATATGGTCTCACTTTCGGAGGTCCCTTCCTGACCCAGTGCAATGTGCCAACGGAGAATAAGTTCATAGAACCACTGGTCGTCAGCCCTCGGAAGTTCAGTCCAAGCCTGGGCCCCCTCTGGCCACAGCACAGCACGCTCCCAATTCACCTTGAACTCCCTCTGATCTCATCTCTCATCGCCCGTGGCTGGGCCTCCCGTCTGATCTGTCCCTCTTCTCTGACCTTCCATCCTCCCTTTGGGGTCTGCGGCTTCTCATTATCTCTGCCAGTTTTCACGAACTTGTCCTTCGACCTGCACTCTTGGATACTAGCTTCCCAGACACTGGGCTGGCTCTGTCCTCCAGCTTTCAATGGCTAATCTCATGATCATTTTTATTTTGGGAATATGTGCCTGTCTCATACAAGAGGAGGCACTGATGCATTGGTCAGACACACGCACACACCACACACACACACACACACACACACACACACACACACACTGTGTATCAGGGAAAGCTTGGAAGGTTCCCTTTCTGTACCCGAAGAAGCTACCCAGAGACAAGTGATGTCACGTTTAGAGCACCTTTCTAGATATCTCACTGAATGAAGAAGATTAATATAACGTGAGGCCAAGGTCAGCCCAGCACCCAGCAAGGGCTTTAGGGAACAGTCAGGGAGCCTTAGATCAGAAGGAACAATTGCAGAAGATTGCAGGGAGTTGATGCACTTGACCTGTAATAGCAACATGGAAGTAATAACTCAAAGCCTTTAACTTTATAACTCTCCTCTTCGATGTTCCGTCCCCCCATTTCCTGTGGTGGGCAGGGGGCGTGCACTGAAGGGTCGTCAGCCCAGTTCCACAGAGGAACGAAAGTCAGAATGACAGCTAAGGATGATCCTTCAGCATCTTATGCAACTACTGTGTGCCATGTGATACACAACAGGTATGAACACGGGAGGAAACGATCAATCAGTCACACTCTGAAACATGAAGAAAATCACAGATTGTAGGGAAAGCGCGTCCGTTTTGTATAAATGTTGGGCCTGAAGGCGCAGGGGAAAGATGGCAGGGACAGGTGCTCAGAGCACACCTGTGATTTTAGGGATGCAGAGGCTGGGGACACCTTCCAGGACAAAGTCTTGGAATAAAGAGAGACAATGCTCATTCCTGCTGCTGCCGCCTTTAGTTCTGCTGTAACTCACAAGACAGGACCCTAAGTGACCGGCTTACGTAAGATAACCCACAGTCCAACCCACAAGAAGCGAAAGTTGATGTCCTAAAGCTGGATTTGGGCGAACAGTTATGCAACTCTGCAAGTCTACCGAAACTCAACGAAACATACTTGAACTAGGCAAGTGTGATAGTATGTAAATGATATCTCAAAAAAATCTCAAAAAGGGGGCAGATTCAGCTACCGGATACATGTTAACTCACTGCTATATAATGAGATCACCAGGGCTCCCTTAATTTCTTCCAGATAAATCCACACCCACCTGACAATCAAAATACAGGACCAAGACTGAGCTCTGAACTGTATCTTTTATTCTGCATGGCCTGGCCTCCCCCGTGGCCTGCACGCTCCACTTCACTCCAATATGTCCCAGTTCTGTTCATCCTATTTCACTCCATGTCTTTCCACCATACAAGATTTGGGGCTTTGTTTCAAACATTCACATTAGTCACACGTGGCTCAGTGACAGATCTTGAGAACGAAAACAAACGTCTACCCCTCAAGGTACTTTCCCAGACTTACCTAATTCTGATGAAGGCAGACAGACATACAAACACATCAGAACCATAACAGTGCATGTTTACTATGTACTAGGCATCATTCTCAGTGCTTTTACACATACATGAGCTCAGCTCATTTGATGACTACCCTAGAATTATTGGGATGATTATTCACATTTTACAAAGGAAGGGACTAATGAAGCAAAGGTTAAGCAAAACAGTCCAGTCACAAAGCTACCAGGAGCAGAATTCAAAGGCAGGCATTCTGGTTCCTAAATTCATGCATTTCACCTCCATGCTCTCAGCAGAGCAGAAGCAGAGGGGTCCCCCTCAAGAAGGTGACCTCTGGCTCAGTGGGGGAGGGGAGATGGACTCTGTTGTACAGACACGTGGGCCGGGAGACCAAGTGAGAAGCGGGTGTACAGACGCGCATGCAGACAGGGCGCTGTGTCTGGGGAATCAAGAACCTCTTCACTGGGCCGCCGGGTAAGCAGAGAGGGGGCAGCACTGGCTGGGGATGAGGCCTGAGATGCTGTGAGGAACGGGATTACATCAGGCTGAGGGGCCCTATCAGTTAAAATGCCTTTGCCTCCAAGAAACAGAACAGAATGACTGAATTGGTTGAGCCCATAAAGATACAAATTGTTGTGTTTATCAGAAAGCCCAGAAGTCAGGAGGATTTCAGAGGTGCTCAATCCAGCAGCTCAGCATGTTATCAAGGGCCCAGATTTTCCATCTTTCCACGCTGCCCTGTGTCGGTAATCTCTTAGGATGACTCACTGCATGGTCTCTAGAAGGCAAAACATTCCTGGGCTTCCTGGCTGACATCCAAGGTCCAAATCAGAAAATAACTATCACTTGCATGGTCTCCTTCTAAGGATGAGGGGCAGTTTTCCAGAAGACCCCTCCCGAGGTCTCACGCATATGCCAACCCTGGTCAGTCACTGGCAGGGAGAATTCATCATCTTGGCACAAATTATGATTTAATTTTGAGAAAGGGAGGAGGCTCACGTTTCCTCAAGTCACTACAGGGAGACTATATGCACCAAATCCAGGTTTTGTGAGCAACAGGGAGTCAGGTAGGCAGTGTTTCTAGACAGGCCTTTCTCCTGATGGTGATGACAGGCTAGGTAAGAGCACAATGCTCGCAGTGAAGATGCGAAGTGATGTTTAGAAGCATCTTTTAGTCATAACTCCAGTGCCTTCTACCACCACTGCATTCCTGTCCTGGTCTCTCCTCTCCCTGCTCTTCCCTCTTTTTTTTTTTAAACTTTCCTTCTCTCGAACACAAATTACCTAGGTTTATATCAATTATCAGTATCATTTCTGGTGCTGTGATCACAGTCCTGAACAGCACACACACACACACACACACACACACACTTTCCGCACTTTCTGTGACCTGCATGAAACCTCTTCTGCACAGCCATGCGCCAGTGATCTTTCCCTTCCATCAAGAGTTTGGTGTTGTCTGACCATCCCTGAGGCTGCTTTGCTCATTCACGGGGAACCCAGTGTGAAAAAATAGGAGGCTGTCACACAGGTGATTCTGGGGACTTTAAAAGCATCTCAGAAGCACAGTGTCCATTATCCACCCCCCCCACCCCCCAATCTTAAATCCCGCTCACCCTCGTTCATTGTATTTTAAAATTCTTTGATAACCATTATTGGTTTTCTGTAGCTGAAGGGCAAAATTAATAAATTCCTCAGCTGTGCAACTTTCTTGCAATCTAATAATGATCTTCAACTGTTAGTGCTGGGATGAAGGATGAAAATAATAAGGCAGAAGCAAGGGGGGGGTAGAGAGGAAGGCGATGGCTGTGGGGAGAGCAGCCCCCAGGGGCACTGCTAAGTGAGAGCAGGGGGAAGGGACTCAGTTCCTGGCTCAGACTGGGCAGGCTGTGGGGTGCTTTATCATGGTGAGTGATCCAGGACCCCTGCAGACTAGAGGCTGAATGTACCACCCCCATCCTGCAAAACTTCCCCCAGCCCATTCCCAGCTCTGTGCCCAGCATCGGGGCCACAGGCTTCAAGCAAACCTGGGTGATTGATCTTAAGTATGTGTTTTGCCAAAAATGAGATTGTTTTTATATTTCAATGTGGGATAAAGGAGGACAAAGTTCTCCACCAAACAATGCAGGATGTGGGAAAAGAAGAACGAAGTCTCTGCAGGAGGTACAGACTAACCCTTGATATATCTTTGAGGGAGATGATCTGATGTGTCTCTTAGAAGGCAGTGGGTAAACACCAAAGGGGTTTTGGAAGCAGACCCTTCAGGCTTTCATTCACTGAACCATTATCTGCCAGGTGTGTGGTGTTGGGGAATCACTTCTCTTGTGGGGGACATGTTTCTTACAGTGTGAAATGGGATTCATCCTCTCTGTTCATTCTGACTCTATGGGCTATTTGAGGAACAATGGGATAATGAATGTGGAAGTCTCATAGAGACATCTGAGTTACGTTGATGAGGTTGTTATTTCTTCTGGAAAGATACTTCTCCCTTCCCAAAGGGACCACGGAGCAGATCTCACTGAGTAATCAGCGTGGAAACAACTTTGATTTTCCATCTCAGTGCCTTTCTCTCCTCTGCCTCTGTGTAGCAGGAATCTCTAGACACTTTTAAAGGGAGGCAGGAGACGGATGGGCTGATGGATGGGCACATCGTTTTGCTGCTCTTGAGGCTTTTCAGAAAGAAATGTCTTTGGACCCATCTTGGCCAGCAGAGAAACAGACTCATTCTCGAAGAATAAAATGTGGACTTAGGCAATAATTTCATGGTCGAAACAAAAAATCTTTCACTTATGAACCATCGGAGAGTAAGTTGTGGATCAGAATCTCTATGATTGGAACATCATTTACAAACAAAAATAATTTCATACATAACCACAGCGTCATTCTCAAAATCAGGAAATGAACTCCAATGCATTTCTACTAGCAAATTCTCAAGACTCATTCAAGTTTTGTCCAGGTCCCAAAATACACTTGAGGCAGAGGGATCTAGGTCAGAATCACGTGATCTCTTCATCTGTCATATCTTTTAGCTATCTTCAGTCAAGAACGTGTCTTCAGTTTTTTTCTTCTTTTTCAGTCTTGAGGGTTTTCAACACTGTTGTCCTTAAATGTGGGTCTGCCTGACGATGCTTCATGGGCAGATTTTGGTCACTCTTCTTTGGAAGCTGGCCATGGAAGCCATGTTTCCCGGTCAGGCACCCTGGTGGCATGTGGTTTGGATTTGCTCCATTTAAGAGTGATGTTCACTTCATTTTTGGTTGAGGTGATGTCTGACAACCTTCTTTGCTGTAAAGTAACTCTGCCCGCCCATGAAGCCTTTTGGGGGAGGCCTTTTGTGAAATTATGCAACGAGTTCTCTCCTTATCATTCAATACATTCACTTATTAATCTATATTCAGAGTGAATGTTCATTTCCTATTTTAGTGACTCAGTTATATGTTACTACATTTATTTTGATGTTCAAATTGTATCCATTTGGCCAATGGAAGCTTCTTTAAGTGTGTCCTTCTAACATGTCTCTGACTTTCTAACTAGCATTCTGATCAAGTCAACATGTTTTATTTCCCTTGACCTAACCCTGGAATCCTCCACTTCTTCGAGAAAGCGGATTTTAGAAACCAACATCTGGACACTAGGTATGTTCATTGCTCATTCTGTGTGTAGGTGGAGAGGAGGGTACTGGTCCCAGGCCTTCAGTAAACAGTTTTACTCTTGCATGTATGTGTGTATGTGTATGTGTATATGTATGTATGTGTGTGGTGTGTGGAGTGTGTGTGTGGAGTATGTGATGTGTGAAGTGTGTGTATATGTGTGGTGGAGTGTGTGTATGGACCATGTGTGTGGTGGAGTGTGGAGTGTGTGTGGCGTGTGGAGTGTGATGTGTGTGGAGTGTTGAGTGTATGTGTGTGGTGTGTGTGGTGTGTGTGTGGAGTGTGCAGAGTGTGTGTGGAGTGTGTGTGTGAAGTGTCTGTGTATGTGTGTGGTGTGGAGTGTGTGTGGTGTGTGTGTGTGGAAAGAGTGTGTGTGTGGAGTGTGTAGAGTGAGTGTAGGTGTGTGAAGTGTATGCGTGTGGTGTGGAGTGTGTGTGGAGTGTGTGTGTCTGTGGCATGTGTGTGTGGAGTGTGTGTGGAGTGTGTGTGTCTGTGGCATGTGTGTGGAGCATGTGTGAAGTGTATGTGTGTCTGTGGCATGTGCGTGTGGAGTGTGTGTGTGTGGAGTGTGTGGCGTGTATGTGTGTGGTGTGGAGTGTGTGTGTGGAGTGTGTGGAGTGTGTATGTATGGTGTGGAGTGTGTGTCTGTGGAGTGAGTGTGTGTGGACTGGTTATTCGTGTGTCTAGTTGCATACACGTGTGGTGTGTGTGTGTAAGTGTGCACTGCGTGTGGTACATGTATGTGTAGCTGTGTGCATACATGAAAGAGGTATTTTTTAATTTCATATTACAGTAATCTTAAGTTGGCACATCTCAAAATGTACTCCAGTAAACTGCTAATAAACGTGTGAATCCCTCTTCTGCGATGTCCCTTGATCGCGGTCAAGCGAGCTGGGGAACCCGCGCTCTCCGAGGGCGGCCGCTCGCGCGTGTCCACAGCAGCACCAGCGCGCGAGCTCTCACCGCTTCTAAGCAGCACAGAACATGGCACACTTTTAAGTTTCTTTTTAATCCAGGTCACTTGGATTTACAAAACGATATCCGTATATGTTCTGAAGCTTCACTTGAGTTCTCTACAACATACTTAACATCACTGTTTAAAAATACACCAGAAAAACACGGATTCACGGTCACGCTACCTGCCTCCTCTCTCTCCCCGCCCCTAGGATGCTGACGTCTGCAGGAGGAACGCGCGTACTGCGCATGCGGGAAGCCGGATGCGCGTGGTCACGCCCACTCCCCCCCCCCCCCGAACAGGATCACGTGGGGCGGGCGGGCTGGCTCAGGGTCCTCGGGCTTCTTGGTGGAGACAGCACGGTCCTGCGGCGCCTGCAGGCGTCATGGCTCAGTGGTTAAAGAGGCGCTGGAATCGGAGGATTGCCGTGGACTCTTAGTTTGCGCTCTAGGGAGAACGTGGGACTCCGGATAGAATACGGGTCCCTGCCGCACGTCTTTGTGAGGGTTAGTTACATAGGGCAGAGGCAGGAAGCACAGTTACCGAGCGCCTGGCGTATGGTGAATGCTCCATGAAAGGCAGCAGTTTTTTCTCTCTTTGCTTTTGGGTGGTGATTTCAGCATCAGCTGGGAGTTGGACAGTCGCTCAGGGAGGTCTATCAAAGCCTGTGCAGGACAATCAGGAACGAGGGAGACAGTCCTAGAAGAAGGGCCACGGTTTCTCAGCAGGGGCACGAACGGTCTTCCAGGCGACCGGATTCCCCGCAGTGCAGGGCTGTCCTGGGTGCGGTGGGATGCTAAGCAGGTCTACCTGTCTACCAGGTTCAAGCAGCATCCTCCCAACTGGAGCACCCAAGCTGTCTCCGGGCACTGCCAGCTACCCTGGAGCAGGGGCGGGGGCACAAAGCTGCCCCTGGTGAAGAGCCAGGGAGCTGGCAAGTGCCCCGGAAATGACGGCAGTGCCCCCTCCACGCAAGAAGCTGGGCTGTAAGAGTGGGAGCTAAGTGGACAGCTGAAGGAAGTCCATGATTCAGAGGATTCTTAGTGTTACTGCAAATTCTCATGATTTGTTTTTCACAAGTGGTATGGTTGCACCTGTATAAATACTGAGGACACGGCCAATACTGAAGGGGAAGTTAAATACTGTCGTGGGTTAGTGTTATTTTACTTTGTAAGCATCTTTTCCACGTTATTCTGGTAACACTGCCCAGTTTTCTTTATCCTTCTCTTCCTTTTTTGATCCAGAATGACTTCCTGTTCACTCCACATGGTTTTCGGGAGGAAGAACAGGGACACACATGTAGGCACGCAGACATCCTGGTCACAGCAGAGGTCAGACCTGCCCCCGGGCTATGTGACCTCAGCCCTTTCACGGCAGTACCCCTACAAAAGGCATATGCACCTGGCTAAAGCAACACAAGTCCTTCGCTGGAATTTCAGACGACACCCTGAAGATGAGGGACACTTCTGTTTCCTTTGTGTTCAAGATGTAAGACTATGTCCCCAGAGTTCCTGCTGCTGACGTCCCACTGACGAATGAAGGATGAGGAAACAACGCGGTCAACACAGAGACAGAAGCTGAGATAAGAGAGGGAGGGATGGAGAACTGTATTACTGCAGATACCGCCATGCATGTGATCCCATCACCCTCACAGTCATCTCCAATCTTGAGAACCACTAGGCTCCTATTGAGAGCTAAGCTGGTTAGGGTTGCATTTTGCCACTATGGACACAGGCTGGCTTCTACTGCAAAGACAAAGGGTGTGGGTGTAGAATCAACAGAGTGAGGTCTTTCAATAAACGAGCATGAGCTCCAGAGCCCAGGCAGAAGAATCACCTGCAACAGGAGAGGGCTCTCGTGCATGAAGATGAAGTCCAGTGACTGACTTGGTGCAGAAGCTCAGGGAGATACCACGGATTTGGTCAGTGGGGACATCGGTGTGCAGGTCAGCACCAGCAAGCTATCTTGGAGGCCACTTGTCTCTTTTCCACTGGAGAAAGCATTCCTGAATTCAAGCAAGGGCTGTTTTAACTTTGACCCCTATATGCATATGTGTGTATGTATATATACAAATATATACATATATATAAATCTCTCCAAGAGAGAAAATATTTTCAAACTTGAATAAGCTATTACTAGTAGAATAATTTCATGTACATTTTTCTAAAAAATGTTACCTTATCTTTTCTGACTCTTTTATGTAGCATAAAGTTTTTAACATTCATCTATGTTATACTATGAATCACTATTAATGGACTAATGAGATTTCTAGCAGTTGATGGACATTTGTGTTGTTTTCATTTTTTAGCCAAAAAAAAAAAAAAAATCGGTTGTTAGCATTCTCTTTCTTACAAGTTATCTAAACTCTGAGTTGAAAACGCTGTGGTTCTAAATATTACAAACCAGGGTCCTTGAGTAATTTTGTTGCTTTTCGTGTTACATTTCCTGTAGCTTAACCACTTCTCTGGGCAAACCTGTGGGTAGCTGAGGGCTGCGACACAGACTGAAATAACAAGCAGGTGTCATCATTCATTTTCTAAAACTGCACATTATTAGCAACTGCCTTTTAGTTTGTTCTCAGTACTTTGTCCAACAGTCACGATCACCGGATGGATGATTATCCATGGTGTGTGTCTGACGGCTTTTTCTAGACCCGCTGCAGACATCACGAACCAATTCTGGCTTTCATTCTTCTTAAACACCCACGAGGCCTCAGAACCTTTCTCAGCAGTGCCCTCCAGAGAGTATAAAACTGGCCTGAAAGATTCAACTTATTCGCTATCGTCGATGGACTTAAATGCCCTTGAGACTTGTTCCTATTCATTTCCTGGTGAGAAGAGATGGCCCCCAGGCCTCACCAGGCTAAGAAAGACACTGAAGGAGCCTTGAGCTTCCAGAACTCCATTTCAGCATCCTTTCTCTCCCATTAAGAAGAGGTGAGATGTGGTGAGAAGCAGGGGTTGTGAGGCCCGGGGCTTTTATCTTTGGCAATGACATGGGCAGCGTGACATGCAGGGTAATGAATTGCCCTCTTTGCAGAAATGAATAAGTTGTGGTCGGTGATGCAATGATCAATTTGCTTGTCACGTTAAGCTGCCCATTCATCATCCACACCTGCTGTCAGGAGCCCAGGGCCGCTGATATTGGCCTGAAGCCTCTGCCTCCTCTGGCTGAGCTACAGCCTCTGGAACTGCCTCCCTGAAGCTCAAGGCTGCCTTTGATTACAGCCTCTGCAGAGGGGCCCAATTCCACCTCAGCCACTGGAAACCCCAGATGAAGGACATCAGTGCAGAGCCAGGTCGAGGAGATGCAGCCTAATAGAACGTGAAGGACTCCTTGACAAGGACCCGGTCGGTGCCTGGTCACCGTCGCACAATGTGACAGTGTGCTGTGGCTTCTCCATGCTACAAGGAAAAGGTGGAGGAGAGTCCGCCTCACATCTCCACCTGGGACCCAACAGGTCCTCCACAAATCTCTCTGACTGCAGGACAGCTGGTGATTTTAACTCCTCTGTTCACTGAGACAATTCACAGCATTTATTAGCTGTCAATCTTCGACTTCCATGAATGTGTTCATTGACTTTTCAGAGCTAAAATGAAGGTCTAAGTATTGTGGCTTATGGATGAGGAAACTGAGGCCGGGGCAAGAAGAAGTGAGGTACTCAGAGCCACAGAGAAGTGGCATTAGAGTCAGAATTGATTCTGTATGTCTTGACTCCAAAGCCCTTGCCCTTTTATCAGAAATCATTTTGGCCAGAGAGCAGCCCAGTAAGAAGCTCGAGCCAGGCCAATTTCCTGATAATGCTGCAGGTACCAGGTGCTGCTAGGGCCCGCTGCATGCTTAGAAGGCAGACAGGGAGGCCCACAGGACCCCGGAGGAGACACCCAATTCCAGTTTGAGTTTCTACGCCTTTGGTTAGGACTTTAGTTACACAGTCCAGGCTGCTGGCCAACTGAGAATCTTTTCAGTGTTCTCTGGGGTAGCTAGTGTCTATGGTGTATTTCTTTCTTTCTCCATAATGAAAACATCTGGTGCCTTATACAGGGCATGTCCTGAGTGCCAGGCCCTGTACTAGGTCCCTATCCCAGGGCGATCGGGTCTCCATCTTTTCGGCCTCATCACAACCTGATGAGAGCAGCTTTCAGGGATTTGGCTGGGGAAACTGATGCTCAGAGAAGCTACTTGGTCACGGTCATTTAACTCACTGGTGGCTAAGGAGCCATCAGTCAGCTGTCAGCCTTGACTTGGTCACTGTGTGAAATCAGATGGGTCGTGTTTTCTCTCAGGCCATTGTGTCTCCATCTATAAAGTAGATAAGATGCTAATAACAGCAGCTACTCAAATTCAGTTCTTGGCATGAGCCAGCATTTGGATTTTTCATTTCATTCCAGCCCTTAAAACAAGCCTGCCATGTAAGTCTCTGTAGCCTTGTCCCGTGGGTTGGGTAACTGAGGCTTGAGAGGAGCTGTATCTCACCCCAAGTCACAGTCAGGGAATGGTAGAGCTACAGGCTTCAGTGTCCAAGTTCTCTAAGTTATTAGGGAATAATGCTTCTTAATATTTAATAGGCAGATGAATCACGCGGCTCTTGTTAAAATGTAGATTCCAACATCGTTTATCTACTTTGACCCTCTACATCTCTTATAAGGAGGGGACACCAGTGCTGCTGGTCCCAGGGTCAAACTTCAAATAGCAGTGCTGCACAATCAAAGTCGGGAGGTGCAAACTTTGTCTGCAGAGGATAAGATGGTAAATAATGGAGACCTAGCAAACTAACCATCTCTGTTGTCACTACTCAACTCTGCCACAATAGCATGATACCAGTCATTGATAATATGTAAACATGGATGACACAGTGTCCCAAACTTATATTTATAAATAAAAGACTGGCTCAAGGGTCATAGTTTGCTGACATCTGAGATAGAGCTCCCAGAGCAATTAGTTTCTGCAAGACCTATTTGCTGTCCTTTCATGCCCCCACCTCCAGTGATCTAATATATCAGTCTTCTAATCAAATACATGAATCAGCAAGCATGAGCCTCACTTGAAGACTTATTAGACATACAAATCAGGGAACCAGATCTTCCTGATCAGAAAATCGGGACTGAGCCCAGAAATCTTTACCAAGCCCACCATGTGACTGATTTTATGAAGGAGGACTGGGAAAGAATGAGCATTTCTGCAATGTAGGAAAGACAGTTGTCTCCCACATTTGGCAGAATGAGAAGGAACATGTGAGAGAGATGAGAACTCAAGGCAGAGCTGTATTCAGATGCTCGTTCCCTGATTAGCTTTGTGACTTGAGCCAAGCAGCTTAGCCTCTGAATAAACATCAGCTTTTCGCCGACAAAACACAAGAGTATAAAAGCGTCAAAAAAAACTGAGGGGTCCGTGAAATGAGACGATTGCCTGCAAAGCATCTGTCCATTGCCCAGGTAGGTTCACTGTAGGGGCTCACGAGATGGCCATCATCATCATCAGCATGGTGAGGAAAGGGAAAATAGATGGGCTGGGGGACGGCATCTCCTGGGAGCAAGGGAAAGTTCGCGGGTTTGATGGCGTAAATGGTGGATGAGCACAAATATATTGTAGTCAAAAATATTACAGTCTTTCTTTTATCAAATGAGGCCCGTGTTACATATCACATGCAGTTGTTGAAAGAATTAGAAACTTGCCATTATTTATTTCCAGTCTACTACCACTGTGGATATCATGGTGAGCAGAAAGAAACCATCTCTATTTATGAAAGATTTGTAGCTTAACTGGAAAACTAAGTAAGCAATCACAGCCAACTGTGTCACATGCTATATGGGGAAGGACAAAGGCCTCTTTGCAGAGAGGTTGATTCAAACTTTGTCAACCCTGGCTGTATGTTAGGAACAACTGGAAGGTTTCAAAAAAAATACTGCTGCCTGAGTGATACCCCAGACTAGTGGATCAGAACTCCTGGAAATACAGTCTTTGGCCAACATACTTTTTAACTTTTTATTTGAATATACTGTCAGATTTCTAGAACATGGTAAAAATATGGATACGCTCTACTTCTATTTGGCATTAGACAGGAGGTTCTAGGCAGAGGAATTAGGCAAGAAAACCATAAACAAAAAGGCAGATTAGAAAAGAAGTAAAACTAACTGCATATGAGATAGTCATGCATATATAGGCAGTACTAAGAAATCCACACACTCACACATCGTGAGCACACACACTCACACACAAAGAGAATGAATGAGTTGTGCAAGGCTGATACTTCTATACACTAGTAATGAATCATCAGAAAATAAAATTAAGAAAACTACTCCATTTATCATAGCATCAAAAATAATAGTATACTGAGAAATACACTGAACATAAAAGAAGACCTGTATAATGAAAACTAAAACAGTGCTGAAAGAAATGAAAGAAAACTAAAGAAAATGGAAAGATATCCTATGTTCATGGATGAGTAAACACTAGTTAATGTCATTGTCTCCCCTTACTGATCTACACATTCAATACAGCCCTATCAAATGGCAGTTGATTTTTACTTTTGCAGAAACTGAAAAGCAAAAAGCGCTGATGGAAGTTGATGAGCCTAGAATTGATAAGGAAATATAAGGAACTTAGTACATAGGCAAAACAATCTTGAAGAAGAACAAAGTTGGAGAGCTCATACATCCCAATGTCCCGATTATTTTTATTGTTTTCTCCCCCTTTTCCTTCTCTCCAGTGTGTGTCATATATGTGAATTCATACTATCTTCATATGAATTTTTTCTATTCTTCAAGGCGTGAAAGACATGATGTCCCTTTAATACTCTAGTGTGAGTTTTCTAAAATCAGAGATACTATCTTGTTTACAATATAATTATTTACTTTAGGAGATTATCACTGATAAGCACGATCATCTCATCTACACTCTCCATAATATAGCACTCTTACTTAATCTACACATTTTTTTCAAATGCCCCACTAATGTTCTTTAGAGGAAAAGAAAATCCCAGCGTGGTGGGGGGACACCTTTCAAACTATATCTGTATATCAAAGCATCACCTGGTACACGATAAATATAATTGTATTGATCAATGTTCAATAAATCTGGTAAAGTAAAGAAATCCCTATCCAGCTGTCCAGGTCACTTTGGGCTACTTTGATCTGAACAGCTCTTTGCCTGCTTTTGGTTTTGTGATTGTTCTCAAAGACACAGGCCCACTATTTTTAAATTTTTTTTAAAGGAAAGATGCAGACAGGAATGAAGCTGAGCAGATAGGCATGAAAACAGTGGAGGAAGAAGCACTTTATTTTTATTTAGTTGCTTACAGTAGTTACTTCTTCCCTCAGTCTGGGACTAGAACCCGGGACTCGCTCTGTCGAAGGCAACTGACCTAACTGCTACTCCACCAGGGTGCACCACATTTGCTATTTTTTTTTAAGGCTGCCTCTCAATCTTGGTCTGTCGCACGTTTCTTCATGATTAGATTAGATTCAGGTTATGAGTTTGGTGTAGGAATACCCCAAAAGTAATGCTGTGGCCTTTTAGAGCATCTAACCAGGAGGCTCATGCTGCTGATCTGTGATTTGAATGCTGATCATTTGGTTAAGGTGGCATTGCCAAATTTCTCCATCGCAAGGGTATTTGTTTTCGCTTTGCAACTAATAGGCTCCTTATGAGGGAATACTTTGAAACTCTCTGATCATGAACCTCTCCGAACTTTCACCCATGAGTTCTGGCATGCATCTGTGATTTCTAAAAGTTCAGCAGCTTTGATGCTTGTGGCCAGAGTTGAAAGACACTCACTTAACCTCATCCCAGGAGGTAAAATCCAGCCGCCTAGAAGAGACATTTAAATTGAGGCCTAAAGGATGAGTGAAAATAGCCCTACTCAGTGGAAACTGGTGGAGGAGGGTGTGGTGTGGGAGTTCAGACTTCAGAATCAGGCTGGAGAGATGCAAATCTGTAAGATGCCTAGAAATGAACGTGCTAACTGGCCGGGCATAGAGTGGATGGAGGCTGGAGGTGTGGGGACAGGACTTGCAAGGAGTTTGGACTTTTAAGGATAAGGAGAGTCATACCATGGCTTCAACCAGGAGTCACATACTCACGTTGCTATGGGAAAAGAATAAACCCCTAGACTATAGTGGGGGGCATTGATTTGAGGGTGTTATGAGTGAAGGCAGGAAGCTCAATGAGGTGAGCAGGATCAGAGAGAGGAAGGGGTGAGCCAGGCAGTGGAACTGGGAATCATCAAGAGATACAGCAGTACTGACATGCAGTAGCACTCAGTGCGGAGGGTGAAGGTGTCGGTGGGGGGAAATGCCAGACCCTGTAGACACAGGCATGTAAAAGGACTTCAACAGTGGCCTTTGGGATAATCAAGTAAGGTTTCCTGGAGGAAGTGACATGCTGATCACTGTGGATGCATAGGAGTCAGCCCGATGAAGAGGAAGAGGATGTTCTCTGCAGGAGGAACAAGAAGCAGGAGGAACCAAGAGCACTCACGAAGGTTGGCGTTTCCAGGACGGGGACCATGGGGAAGTGATAGGAGAGAAAAGCCAGGACAGTCTCCCTAGGCCAGAGCACCACACCAAGCAGCAGGTTTGTCACCTCTAGGAATTCACTCCAGCTGCAGGCAGAGGATGACGTGGAGGGCAGGGGCGAGGGAGGCAGGAAGCAAATCTAACAGCCATTTGGTAAAGTTGCCAAGGACACTTCTGCAGGGTGTCCACCTGAATTGGTGATCGGCACGCGGGGGCTACTATCAGAAGGCCGGGCTCAGCGGGGGCAGCGGGTCAGACCCAGCGGGGACGAGGCAAGCTCTACTGAGGTCTTGACTGCAAGCCTCTGGAAGGGAAAGGAAAAGAGGTAAGAAAACGCCTCCCCAGGGAGGAGCGAGGGAGGAAACCACCTGTTGGCTGGAGATGGGGAAAGGAGAGAAGGCAAGCAGCTTGCTGGGGTGCAGAACGAAGACAAATGGGTAGCAAGTTCTGGAGAACACATCCTTTCTCCGGAACACTTGCGTCTCCGTCTGGGCCCCGCACGCCTGACAACCAGAGCAGCGCTTTTGTGCCGCTGCCAGCAGCTCCCGTTGCCATGGCGATGGGGCCATAAGTCACGTCTTCGGCTGCTGCACAGAGGCGCTGTGATTTATGCCTGCCTGGCTGGGATGGTAAACTTTTTCTTAATGTTCACAATCCGTCACAATCCCGGAGGGCGGGTGTCTCTGGCTCACCATGGAGGGGCAGGCTGTTGTCAAGCCTGCCTACTGAGGCTCCTCTTTGTCCCACAGCTGGGCTCTGCAAAGCTCCCTTCCACCCTGGAGGGAAGACTTCCAAAAGCAGAAGGCTGATGCTCTCTCCTGGGCCCAGGGTACTGCTTTATTCCAGAGCAGATGTCTCCTGGTGTCCCCCTGGGCTGTCTATGCCTGCCAGTTTTTCCCTTCAGGAGTGAGTTTCTGGCTTAACCTGTGCTCTCCCTCAGCCCCTCTAGCGCCAGCACTCTACAGGACTGTAAAGAAAGAGAGTGAGTTTGGAAAATCGGAACTCGCGAGCCTCAGTTTTCTCATCTGTTCAATGAGGCTAATGTAACTTCAGCTAAGCTCGGGCTTCTCAATCTGGACACTCTGAAATTTGGAGTGGCATCATTCTTTGTGGAAGGGGGTGTATTATGCATTGCAGGCTATGTAGCAAAATCTCCTGCTTCTATTCACCAGACACCAGTACTACGTTCCCAGTGGTGGTCGCCAAAATTGTCCCAGAGATTGCTCAGGGTCCCCAGGGGTCAGGAGTCAAATAACTCCTTTTAAAGTCCATTTTACTTGAGGGAAATGAGGTTCTTCCTTTTAAATGACAGCAACTCATCTTTCCTGGACAAACAAAATCATTCCTCCAAGATCTGTCCCTTCTGGGGCCATGGACTTCTCTGGCTATTTCCATCTGGCCTTCCAGACTGGACACCCTCCAGCTAACTGGTGTAGCCCCCAGCGCATGCAGATAACTCATTCTTGGTGCATATAGGACGGTGGTGAGCATTCAGAGTGACCTGGGCGAGGTGGGAGGTGAGCTGTGGAGTCAAGCTCATGCCCCAGAAGTCGGTACTGAGATTGCCTCTGCTGAGTCAGCCATCACCTGCTAGGACTGGCTAGGATGACCATCATGCTTCCTCCAAACTCTTCTCCCCGACTTTATGCCTTTTTCCTGCTCACTTTTTTCCTAAATCATGGTAAAATATATATAACATAAAACATACCATTTACTTCTTTTAAGTATACAGTTTCGTGGGGTTAAGTGCCTTCGTACTCTTGCACCACCACCATCTGTCTCTAGAACTTTCTCCTCTTGCAAAGTTGAAACTCTGCCCATTAAACAATAAGACGACCCCCTCCCCTGAGCCCCTGGCAATCTCCAGTCTACTTTCTATCTCTCTGATTTTTGACTATTCCAAGTGCCTCACAGAAGTGGAATCCAACAGTATTTGTCTTTTTGTGACTGCCTTAATTCATTTCACATAATATCCTTCAGAGTTCACCCCTGTTGCAGCAGATGTCTGAATTTCATTCCTTTTTAAAACTGATAATATTCCACCATATGTATATACTTCAGTTTGCTCATCCATTCATTGATGGACATTTGAGTTGCTTCTATTTTAGCTACTGTGAATAATTCTGCAATTCCTCTTCAAAATATCTTTGAATCACACTCCAATGACTCAATCATCATGCCTTTACTGAGTGCTTACTGAATGCAAAGTCCTAAAGAGAAACAGTGGAGCATACAAAGAGCATGGATCACAGTCCTTTCTGAAAACCAAAATCAAAAAGAGCCAAAGAAGGAATTCTGCACTGGAACGAAGTCTGGGCTTCCTCACTGCAAGAATACAAGAGTAATAGTTGACATATCTTTCTGCCAAAGGCATCACGCATTATGCATCGACTTCTAACAGCGATAAGGAGCTCAGGGGCCCACAGTCCTTACTATTTGGCTGTCAGGACAAAGGCCAGCTCCTCTCCTTCCTGAAGAATGTGTGTACCTTGAGAAAGTCCCCTGAGTATTCATTCCTTTTTCTCTGATATCTCTTAACTTGGGTAGCTTCTGAACCTCTGTGGATCACCATGGTATTACCTGAAGTGGATCTCAAGGTAGTCGGTCCTGAATCTGCACTCCGTTCAACTAGTTAAACTGTTGGGGAGATCGCAATGTGCATCTGTTAAAAAGCCAAGACTCTCATTTCCGTATTAACATTCTTGGACAGCTTCCACTGAGAAGATCAATGGAGCACCTTCATTTGTCACAGAGTTTCTCAGACCTTTCAAATGAGGGAACCCTCCTTTTAAAAACTTGGGTTACCTTTACTAACCCCAAATTACCAGTTTTATTTAGGATTACTCCTAAAACAATATGAATTTTTATAATATACTAAACCCTGTGAGGCGAGAAGCTTGGATGGGACTGTTGGATAATAAGGATATTGACAGGTAAGGGAATTTGGTGAAATTCAACATAAAGATCGATTTGAGCAATTTACTGGTAATAAGATTCAAATATCCTCATGACTGTGGGAAGCCATCTCAAACTGGGATCATCAAAATGTTCTGTATCCTTGCTCTGAGCCATTTTCCATGCCTGATGGGGGTGCAGAGGTGGTTAAGACTCAGTCGGGACCCCTAGAGAGCGTGGGTTAATGGGTGGGGCAGAGTGAGGGTATTTATCTATAATGAACTATATAATGCAAGGCAATGTGCTTTCCCATAATTAACAAAGAGATATGCTAACAGTGCAAACTAAGCACTGTGCAGGGCTAGGATTCTGGTGGATGGAAGGGGGCATTTCCAGAAAGGTAGCGCTGGGAAGTGGCATTCTGCAAAGCTATGGTGGATGGAGAGAAGTGTGTCAAGTCCACAGGGAACCCGGAATTAGGACATTTCCAGCAGAGGGACAACACAGGCAAAGGCAAGAAGAGAGCAGAATGTAATTCATTGTGAAGAAGTTGGCTGGTGGGGACGTGGTGGGGAATGAGATGACAGGGAGAAATGGGGACCAGAGTCTGAGGTGCTCCTATGGAGAAATGGCTTGAATTTTTATCCCGAGGCTGCTCAGGACAAGGCAGGGGTGGGCATGTGCCTGGTGGTCTGGGGAACACGGAAAGGATGAGACTTTTCTTTTTTAAAGAGAGGAAGGGAAAGGATGAAGAAACATTTTTATTTTTTTATTTTTGAGGGAGGAAGAACTTTCATTCATCGATTTATTTTTGTTTGTGCCCCCAGGTCCAGCCTACAGTCGCTGGCGCAGCACCTGAGACACCAGGGTGCACCAGCCTGAGATGCTTTGAGAAGCGCTGAGCCTGGGAGTGTCAGGGAGGTGGAGGGCCAGGCGTGTGGAGGCTATTCTGCAGGTAGGGCGGAAAGGCGCGAGCGGATGCTGGATCTCTCCCGTCCGCTCCTTCACATCCCGCCGCGGCTCATCCGTAGCCTGCCTGTGCCTCCGAGGCTGACCTCAGTGGACAGCCCAAAGGGTCATCCCACAGAAGCCCGGTGGGAGGCAGTTACATGAGGCTGGAACACTCGCTCCCCACTCCTTCCTGGCTGTGTCTGGACTAAAGCCCACGTTCCCGTTGGGCAGCACTCCCATGGAATTGTCTCTCTGAGTTCTGGAAACCTTCCCCTTACCTTCCCCGATTGACGCCAGCCTCCCTGGACTGCCATGTGCCACTTAATGATGGGGACGTGTCCTTAGGTGACCTCGCCCTTGTGTGAACCTCACAGAATGGAACGACATAAGCTTAGATGACACAGTCTCATGCACACCTAGTCTACCCAGCGCAGCCTGTTGGCACCACCTGTTGCTTTTCTAGAAATTTCCTTGAACTTTGGGAATAGCTGCCTCTGCTATGTGGTGTGGATGCTGCCTGCTTCCTATTGGAACCTTCATTCATATTGCTTTCCTAGGTTAGTGAGAAGAAAAAATGCTACGCCTAAGACACAGAGAAAGAGCCCAAAGAATTATGCACTGAAATATGCAAATCATCTTTTTGATCATACCGGGGTGTGTGTGTGTGTGTGCGTGTGTGTGTGTGTGTGTGTGATGGGTACAAGGGACATTGGTACAGCCATGTATCACTGAATGACGGCTATATGTTTCCTTGTCCTTGTGTCAGCCTCATAGAGTGGGATGACACAAACGTAAGTGGCACAGTCTGCTGCACACCTGGCCTTCCTGGCATAGCTCACTGGGACCACCATCACACATACTGCCCACTGCAGACCGAAAAGGTGTTAAGTGACACAAGACAGCATGTGTCTGGTGGATACTTTGCACTAAGGGAAGCCAACGGGTCTTAGAAGACAAAATGACTGAGCCTCTTACTGCACCACGGTGGTCGCTGACCCGAGTTCTGCCTGCATCCTCTGAAGTCTGGCCCATTTAAATGAGATCAAGATGAGATGTCTAGGGGCAGAATGGGACTCCATGGAAGCAACAGAGTAGGAGGCAAATGAGATACCTGCAGGCAGCAGGTGGATTCTGTTAACGGGGGACCATCCATGTGATGACAAGGGACGGGAAAATGTCTCAGGAGGTCACTTCTAGCTTGTGAGTTTATAATTGTTTAAACATGTCCTTGGAACTCTAAGACAGCAATCAAGGAGCCTGTAATGTAGGTGTTTGTTTACAGCTTCAGTTGGAATGTGCCTTTTTACAAATACCGCCAATGACAGCAAGAGCACCAGACAAGGTCTAGACAGGACCTACATGGGGGCTCAGCTCTGCCTCAAGTCAGAAATCTATTTCAGGAAACTTACTGACACTGTGATGAGATTCTCCAAATACACCTGAGATAGCGGACAGATGCGTAAAAACAAGGAGACGGAGTAAGACAGTTCCGCTCGAATTCCTCATCAGTCTCTCTGTCCACTTGACTATTTTATCATGTATCCCAGCGACCAAAAATCTCTCCTCGTTTTGTAGGGGATCACAATCAAGTCATCAGATGCAGAACCAGAAGGACCTCCAAACACCACCAACTGCAAAGATGACAGATATGTGATGCTTCTGTCATAATGCCGTTTGGTACTGAAGATGGAATTGACCTCCACACTGCTCCCAGCTGGTCTGTCTGAAGACTCAGCAATGTCTCCAAAATACCATCCAAGGCATCCCTGACCCATTTATTTGAGTTGGCGCAGGCAACGTCTGCTATCTGCCATCTCAAATTTAGTCCACCCTCCAAGGCAGATGGAGAAACAGGAGCCCAGGCAGGATGCTGACGACTGGGACCGTAGATGCTGAGCTCATGGCCCCTCCCCTTCCTCCATGACCGTGTCTGCACTTTGTGTCTTGAGCCTCCAATTATAGATGACAGATCTGGAGGTGAGACCCTAACCCATACATGGTCAATAGGCTTCCTTCTCTAGGATTTTCCCCACTACAGCTTCAGGAAGGAAGCGTTCACTCCTTGGTGGGAATGCAGAAGTTCTGGCGACTCATGCTTGTCACAGTGAAGTCTACTAGGACGAGCCAGAGTGAGGGCTGTGGAGGGGTCAGCGTGCACGAGGAGAGCTGAAGCCATCAGGGAGCAGCACAGACAGGGGAGTAGGATTATAGTGTCATGTGATTCCCTCAACTTCCCTCATCCTTGTGGGTAAGCTGATCTCTTACCCTTCTCATGACCTCCTTCTAATACACTTGTCATTCCACTCACGATGTGGGTTTCTGTCCCTTGAAACCTAAAATGTCCTGACGAATAAAGTACAGAGGGACTTCCATACAGCAAGACGGAGAGGGAGTGAGCAGAGTGATAGATGATGGACGGAGTGAGGGTCTTGAGATGAGAAGCCTTGTGTTCAAATTGCAACTCTCACCGGCTGGGCTCTTTAGGGTCTTTGGATGTCAGCTTTCTCCCTGGTGAAACGGGGCTGAAAAATAGCCTTGACCTCAGACGGTGGCTTTCGGGAGCAGCTGTGAGAAACTGTGCAGAAAGCTTTGGCCTAGTGAAGCTTATGTCCCAAGTGCCACTAACCGTCATCGTCAGCTTGGAGTCAGGGACTGAAACCCACGTATCCCGACTCCCAGCTCAGGGTGCTGCGCCCCCACATCAAACCTTTGTCTCTCTCTCTCTCCCTTCTCGCTCTTTCTTTTTCCATTTAAACATCAGAAGTCCCATTTGAAAAGTGTTTAACTTCTAATGCAGATATAACAAGTCGTTTCTCAGTTTCACTGTATCTGCAAAGCCTTCTATAATTCAACATCAAATATTTATTATTACATTTATTAAAGTTTTAATAATTTAGCACTGCCTGCATGTACGAGAGAAGCTTAGCTAACTGGTTCCCCTTTATCCAACCTGGGTCACTTCAATATTTATATTCCAAAGTCTCCATTTGAGTTTCATTTGGGCTGTGTTGTGGGCCCTCTGCCTGCACCAGCGTGTCCCCGGCATGTGCTACGGCCTCCCCGGTGGCGAAGACTAACAGAAACCTGGTACTGAATGGTGTTTGAAGAGATTTACTGAGCCTGGGCAGAAACTCATCCTAATAGACTTCGCTTTTATTATGATCGCTAAACTAAAATGGGGGGAAATATAGATGTCTCCAGGCTCGCTGGCTGAGTGACAGACAGCACGGCTGTGAAAAGATGCAGGTTTAGTGCTACCCACTCAGAAGAGCTGGGGAGACCTTTAAAGTGATGCTTCTAGAGGGTTCCATTCTCCTGAAGGACAGGACAGCTATGGTAGTGCTGGGCAGATTTTGTTTTTTTTTCCCCTTTATTTTTCTTTTCACATATTAAAATAAGCCCCAACGTACAGGTTCCCCACTCCTCAGATATATGTCAATGCCCCCTGCCCTCCACCACATCACCAAGTGTTCTTCACCATTGCTGGGCAATTCTAATTCCACATTCCGCGACCCCAGCAGTGATGGCCAGACAGACTTCCCATTTCCATACCCACCGGCCCCCTCGTCCCATTTAACTTTCTACCTCCCACTGGTCTGAGATGGATGCCACACACCCTCAATGGGCTAACTAGCTCACTAAAGACAGAAAATCACGTGAGCTCACCCCTCCCTCTGACCTCTTCCTGACCTTCCCCCACCAGCTTGAGTTCAAATCCTGATTCGGCCACTCACCCCCTGTAACCTGTGGGGCAAATAAATGAAGCTGTTTGTGCTGCAGTCTCCTCTGCTGGAAATAACAGTAACCCCATCACGGAGTGGCTGTAAGGTGTCAGCACGTGTGTGGAAAATGCTTAGATGGGGTTGAACACAGAGTACATACTCAGTAAATGTGTGTGACTAGTCAGTGAAAGGTGTGGTCTCATTATTCTCAAAAGTACCCAGAGAGAACCTAGAAGTGATTCTTCCTGTACAGACAGGAAACTGAGGCCGAGAGCATTTCAGTGACTTGTCCGGGGCCAGCTAGCGGGAGGTGCAGTGGGGTCTAATTCAGCCTTCCTGCTCGCTCTGCCCAGCACACCTCTCTGCTATGCTTCCAGCAGGGACGTGGGTTTCCTGCTGCAGTTCTCTCGCTTTCGGGAAACGATTGTTGGGGTGAGTCACTGGCAAGAAAGGGGTAAGTATGGAAATGTGATGAGAGACTGGAGAGGCACCCCGGTCTCAGCAGCCCAGCGGGCAGGGATGTGCGCTCCGGGGTCCCTACCACACCCCTGGCCGCACACACACATACAGGAGTGACCTACAAAATCTGCTGGGGTTGTGGGGGTGAAGCCAAGAAGTTATGAGTTTTACTCACCTCCAGGAGGAGGGAGGTATCCTGAGCACCAAATCCTCTAAGCCCCCAGGAACCTCCTCCCAGAGGCCACTGCTGGGGGCCTTCCTAAACCAGGTACCCCATGGCATGTATCAGCTCCCGTGGCTGTGCCTGATTCCTGCCCACATCGCCTGACATCCAGCCACTCTAACCCTCCCTCACCTCTGTCACCGATGCCTCAGATGACACCTACAAGGGATCCCACCACTGTATCACGTCTGCGCCTGGAACTATCTCACATCATGGCACGAAAATCATGGGACCCAGGTGGCTGGGCCCACCTCCAAAATACCTGATCCAGTGGGGTTGAGGTGAAAATTAATCTTCTGTGGTTGTTATAACAAATACTAGGGTGATTTAAAACAAACTGGCACCTAAAATAAGTGCCAGTGGGTGAAAATAGAGGTAATTAGTAAGGCTGCACGCCCCCACAGAGGGTCGCAGGAAGAATCTCTTCTTTGCCTCCTCCAGCTGCTGGTGGCTGTCAGCATTCCTTGGCTTGTGGCCACATCACTTCCATCTCTAACATCCTCTTCATCTGCTCTTCTCCTGTGTGTGTCTAATGTCTGTCTGCTTCTCTCTTATAAGGGTTTTTGTAACAGTAAGGTAGACCAATCCAAATAATCAACCTATCTATCATAATAGGATAATCAACCTATTTTGACTTCACATCACATCTGCAAAGACTATTTTTCCAAGTGAGGTAGCATTTATAGGCTCGAGATTAGGAGTCGATATCTTTGGGGGTCCTATCAATCCATTGCAGAGTCTGAAAACCTGACTTTCTAACAGTTCCCGAAGTGATGCTAATGCTGCGGGTCTAATTGGTACCCCAAACTTTGGTACCAAAGTTTGAAAACAGTGACCCAGTGACTTCCTGCTAAATCTATACAATTTAGGTCAGAGTACAAAGATGGAATGGGGGATTAAAGCTGAAAACAGGCAAAGACAAAATGAGTTAACGAGAGATGGACCAGGAAGGAAGCAACAAATCACCCAAATGATACTCCAACACCTAAACTATGTAACACACCACATGCCTCCTCTTCCTTCTCTTCTAAGAGGGTGGCCCATCCTCCCTCCTGAGAACACCCTTTCTTCTCAATAAAACATTTCTTACTCATTAGCGTTTATGAGTGGTCCTGAAGTTCCTTCTGGAGACTGGACTCCAGAACCCAACACCCAGGTAAAGAAAGATCCAGGAAGGTGAGAGAAGGAAACGGGCCAGGACTGGGGAGGCAATCAGCCCCTCTTGGGACCCAGTTACTGTAGAATCCAGTCTAGGCTGGGTGGCCCGTTAAATCCGAGGCCCACACTCATCTCTCCCCTTTCCTCTGCCAGCTTCCAGTGCCTCTGGAGCAGAGTCCCATGTACGCCTCACATCAAGAGGTCCTCTCCTCTGGAAGGCTCTCCCTTTACCCCAGGGGAATTTAATGACCTCTTCTCAGTGTCCTTTCTCCACCCTGAGCTCTCCCTCTCTCTTCTTCAATTGTCACGAAGTACGGCATCCTCCGCTTGCAATGTGTCTCACTGTACGCACTGAGATTTTTGTGCGAACACTCTCGTACTTCAGCTGGCAGGTGGTAGGTGTCTAGTACCCACTGTGTCTGGAATGGCAAGGCCTAAAGGACAAGGAACCAGCCTCACATGGTGACAGCCATGTGAGCTTGCAGCTAATCTCCCATTCCTCCTTTAGCATGGTGCAGAAATGAACTGCATTGCACTCTTTCATTTCCACTGACTTGAGATCATAGAACAATCACTGAGGGGCTCCAAAAGCA
>RJWH01002321.1:102899-129302 GCA_004363575.1 Solenodon paradoxus
CCTGGGCAGGGACAGACCTTGCCTCTCTTCTGTCTCCCTCCCTAGCTGTGTGGCTTTGGGGAAGTTTTTCACTTTGGTGCGGATCTCAGTTTGCTCATGAATCGAACAGGAATAATGGAAAATCAGTGACGGAGCTGAGGAAAGAATACTGGGGCTCAGGTAGACCACATCGCTCCCTGTCTCACCCTCTCAGCCAAGATGGCCATCGGGTGCTGCCATAAACTCTGGGATTTTGGAATAAAACATGACCTTCTGGCTGAGGCTCCCTTTCTCCATCTTCAAAAGGGAAGTTTGGAGTAGATGGTCATCCATTCCGATGTCAAAAAGAGTCAGTTGACCGCACTGCCTTTCTGAATCTCTAACCCCTGCTCTCTGGACACGGTTTTCGTCTTAGCTGTGATCACTTTTAGCAGCTGGGCTGGGTGTCTCCAGCAAGATCTCCATCAATGCCATGGCTATTGGCTTTATTGACTCCGGTTTCCTATTTTGCTGGCTCAGCTAACTCTACTATTTGCAACCAAGCATTTCCTTCTTCTAAGATGCAAGACTCTGACGGCCAGAGCTCAGGATTAACCCTTTCTTTGAGACAGTCCTTTCCTTAGGCCTGCCTGCCCCTCAGCACCCAGGACATTCAGATCATCAAAGAACTTCAGGGACACTGGTTTCCATGGCTTGCATTTGCTGATATGAATATCCAGCCGTTTACTCCTGTCACTGCAGTAGAAGCTCCTCGAAGGAAAGGCCTGCACCCAGCTTACCCACCACTGCATCCACAGGTCATGCTGCTGGGTACATGAATAAATGGGAAGGTAGATTTCACAATAGCAATGTCTATGCCAACCGGGAAGGGAAATATGTGTTTTAATATCCTTGTTCCCCCCACTAAACTGGGAGTTACTTGAGTGTAGATACTTTTTCTTAATCATCTCTCATACCTTCGTAATTAGTATAGTACCTGATATAAGATAGGCAACTTATTTGTTGAATAGATGAATGGATGGATGAATCAGTGAACACATAAATATATTCCCATTTTCATGAATCCAGGTGGAACTTCCTTAGGATAATGATTTTGTTGGTGACTGGAAGAAACTTTTTACACCCATGTCTGGCACTTGCCTCGTACATGGAAAGTGTAAACAAGAGTGCTGAGGAAAAGTCTAAAATAGAATTCTATTTCATATCAGAACAGAAAAGGCTCTTAAAGATCAGCTGGTTCGAATCCTCCTGGCTTTGTTTTTCAGAAGGGGAGACTCCAAGTTCGGGGAGTGAAGGCATTTGGCTGAATCACTGACCAGTCTCTGACAAAGATGAAGAACAAGGGTTAGTCAGAAGAAGAACCCAGGGCTCTTGGCCAGTATTTCAGGGTCCTTCCCACTGCACTGGTGGTCTGAGTACTCCCATACAAATGGCAACACTTCCTAGAAAAAAATTGTTGCCAGTATACTCCTCTGACATGTCCGAGTTTCCTAGAAGGAGAATGTATTACATTTACAAACAGGAATATTTTTAAAAAGTATAATTAATTGAAAATATCTTTAACAGAGCACATATTTATATGTGATTGATAATGCAGACTTAAAAAAAGAGTTTAATCTCTTCATTAAAGTGGTTCTCAGAAGGGAATTCAATTAAGTGGATTTTCATCATATTAGTTACTAGCACTCTGTATTATCAGCTAGAGATGAGTTGCGTTGGTTTTAAAATATTTACTCTTTATGTCTCCTAGGTCTCATTTCTTGAGTTCTCATTTTATGTTAAATGCATTCTCACTCCATAAACTCTTGGGTAAAACAACAGAATCCTTCAGTTATGAACAACCTGAGTTTATGTGTGGGTTACTTCTCAACCACTTCAGAGAGGATAGTTTTCTCATGTTAATCATATCAGACCAGTGGGCTGGTGAAATAATTCAGTGTGGGCCTTAAAATCATCTTGTTTTGGATTCAAATCCTGAATCTGCCACTCAGAGTTTGCATGGACTTGATTAAGTGCCTTTGGAAACTCTGCCTGTTTCCTAATCTCTATGAGGCTGGTTTCACCTTTCCAGATGCTGGAAGGATCGAGTGATATATTTGGAAAGTCCTCAGCACAGTCTTTGGCACATTTCACCTTGCTGAAAACATCTTGGCAATTTGAGTTTTTGTCATTATTGCTCTTGGAGGGGAGTGACCAATTTAGCAGTTGGTTGTAGTACAAAGAAAAAGGTGGCTATTTTGGATGAAGGATGATCTCAATTTCAAGGTAGGCCCTTCACAAAATCAAAGGGGCCTTGGTTTCCTCATCTGTAAATTTGGGACATCTGGAATGAAATAATCTCCCAGGTTGGCTCTGAAAACACAGGGACTCAAAGCCAGCAATACCGATTGCCCTGGTCTCTGCTAAATGAAGGACTCACAGACACATACAAGGTCATCAGTCAGAGGCTGCCAACTCCTCGGTCCCCCATAGCTCAGAGCTGCTCAGCACCTGCCCAGGAGAGATTTAGAGAAGTGCAAAACCTTCTTCCCAAGTTCGCCTGCTGTCTGGCTCCCTTCTTCCCACCTTGCAATCCTCTTATAATTCCATTTTCACTTGCATCTAACTCAGCCATCACTTATCACAGACCAAAGACACTGGCTGATGCTCGCTTTCCTATTAACTCTTCCTGTCACTGTGTCTTGGAAAGACATCTCCCTGGACCTCAGGCAATAGCGTGAGTGGCACCCTTTCCTGGTGCAGGAAAGGCATGTGCTGGACATACGGTTACTGAGGAACTGCTTTATGCTAGGAGCAGAGAAACTGCCTGACATATGTCACCATGTGTCATCTCTCAGGTCGCATCCACAACTCGTAGAGGAGGAAGGTGCTAGAGTCCACAGCATACGTTAAGGAAGTTGGTACTCAGATTCACTGAGTCACTTGCCCGAGGACACATCATCCCATCTTCAAGGTTCATGTTGTTTCAAACAATCACAAGAATCATGACAGTAAATATCACCATGAGGGCATTAACAAAGAGAGCCACCTTTAATGTGACTGTTATCATGACCTACACATTGGGATTAGGGAAGAAGTAGGCACCTCTACTCCACCCACATTTCAATGAATACCTGCTGTTTTCTAACATCCCACCCTCACTAAAGGTTAAGAATGGCCCTTCCAAATATCTACTGTTCAAATGTCAATGATCTATGAAAGGACTGTATTGAATTCACAATACCTATGTGATGAACGGTTGCTGGTTTTCTTGCTCACAGGGGTAAGCCACAAGGGAAGCATCTTACCTCCTGCGAATTGAGCATCGACTCTGTGCTGATCTTGTCTCAATAACTCCTGGGCTCCAGGATAATGTTGGGAGAAAGATGTTATTGACTCCACTTCAAATTATATGAGCTGGAGGCTCGGAAAGGTGAGGAAACTGCCCAGGTTTGTGAACGGAGACACATCTAGGTCTTGAATCTTCCTGATTCTTCCTCTCCAAGCTACGTGCTGACTCTCTAACAGGACATTACTTCAGGTATTATATAAAGAAGTTGATTTATGATGGCACATACTGTAAACCATTATGATGTTATAATGCAATGTTTCTTTAATAAAATTACTTTTTTAGAAGAGTGTGAATAAGGACACAGGTTCAGAGGGTGCTGAAGGAAAATCTACCCGATGGTGAAGAGAATCATGCATACTTCCTCACTCTCTACAGTAGCATTATGCATTCATTGCCTTGACATGGCTAGTTGTGGGAAGAGGGAAATTCTTCTCTACCTTCGGCCTATGATTTGCTCTGGCCAACGGGGTAGCTGGCAGAATCTGAACTGAGGTTTGAAATGTGCTGTCTGGCTGTGCTTGCTCTTGGATTCCTGCCTCTTGCCATGAGAAAACCCTGCTCTGCGTAGTGGCTGGTTTGAGGCGCATGAGAGGCATGTGAAACAGAGCTGACTGCAACATGAGCTCAGAGTCCAGTACAGCTGAGTACGGGCTAGAACAGCCTACCTGGATGTATGACCAAAGGCAAAGTCATTTTCAGTTGTTGACAATAAAGTGGCTGATGTCAGAGGCACCTCAAACCAATATGGCTCCATCTCCATGAATAATGGCGCCACTTCCTTCACAAACTGGAAACATCAAAAAACTCTTTGGACTCTTCCAGCCTCAACATCCAAATGGTACCTGAATCCCACTGACTCTCTTGGTTGTCATTCAGACCCAAACCTTCCCATCTCTCCTGCTGTCCCCGCCCTGGTACAGGCCCTCAACCTTGCCCATGTGTGCTATTGAAAAAGTCTTGGCACTGGTGACTGTTTTCAATGTCCCCATTCTAATCTGATGGCCAGTTATCTTTTCAAAGAACAGCTGCACCACAGCTCATCCCTACCGTGGCTTTCAGTTGCTTCCATGATGGAGTTCAGGCGGCCTAGTCTAATATGACAAGTCCTTCACGACTGGGCCCAATCAATCTTCCCAGTCTTATCAACTGCTCTCCTTCCCGTGGACCTTTACTGAGGACTTTCTCTGGGTTTACCGATAACAGTGGAATCCTGGAGACCACCTGGAGAACAGGCCTGCTTCTTGCAGCAAGTCTGCCTTGACCCCACTTCTTGAGAAAAGCAGAACCTGAGAACTGGAGAGGGATGCAGGCCACAGAGGTGTGAGCAGTGACAAGGGGCTGACAGGAAGCAAGAGGTGAGGGAAAGTTATGTGACAAAAAGATTGAAAGAAGTGAGATATTGGGACAGTTTTAATGTAAGCAGTGTCATGAGGGAAAACATTTTACAACATGGACCCCTCTCTACCTTTGGGTGAATCACTCTACTTTTCTAATTTCCACCTGGAAATGAGTAGCCAGTACTCAGCAGTCCCCAAACACCTTTCTGAACCTTGATTTTTTCCTCTCACATTTATCTTGTCTTTTGGAGTCAGCTTCTTCCAAGGATAGAGATGGCAAGGCGGAGAGAGATGGGGCTGTGTACATGAGGGGATGGGAGGCTGGAGAATAGAGACTTGAGAAGCAGAGAATCAGGACAGGTGTGGAACGACAAGAGGCAATGATATGGACCTTTCTCAAGTGAGAAGACTTCTTTAAAAGTCAACTCAAGCAAATGTGCTGTGTGACCCCGGGGCCTCAGTTTCCATGTCTATAGACAGAGTGACGTTGGTCTCAGCAACCTCCCGTGGATATCATGAATGTGCCTTTTCCTCTACACTGCCAAAATGAGACCTTTCACCTTCTTCTTCCCCAAGCATTTGCAGCAAACTTGGACACCTGAACTGTGCCTGCTGGTCTCCCATTGTCATTTGTCAACAAACCTCTGAGAAGCTTCGGAGAGAGAGAAGACAAAAGAATGGAGGCTACAACATGCTGATGGCATAGGCTGGTGACTGGAAGGATGGAGTTGAGAATCCTGAGCAAGACACTGTGGGTACTAACTGGCACAGACTCAGCTCAGGGAGCATCCTGGATGCCGTGGCGTCACCTTCTAAGAGGCCAAGTCACATGAGAGCTCCCCTGTCAGGGTCTCAGTCAGGGCAACTCCTCTCCAGTGACTCCGATCTCTCCCTTCCAGCCTCCTCTGTCCCTGAGCGCACTGCACACAGTTATGTATAAATCTGTCTGGGAGAAGAGCATATGGGTGAGAGACTCCCTCACAATTATGGCTGACTGAAGATGGCGGCGGGTGGAGCAACTCACAAACAGCCTGGCGCCGACTCAGACACAGAGATCTCTGATCAGCAGGAAGCATCTGGTTCAGTTGACCAACATGGGATTCTTCACAGAGATAGATGCACAGAGCTGGGCTGCTGGACGAGGGGTCTCCTTCTGATCTCTGCCCTTCACCCCAGGGCCCTGCATCATCTATGCTTCTCAGATCCCCCTGGAAGGGGCTAGTGAAGGTGAAATGGCGCCAGCCTGAGAATCAAAGCAATCAAAGACTGAATCCTCCATCTCCTCCGCATGGACTGGGTCACCTGGTCCATCACTGCACATCTGAGCTTTAGTTTCCTCACCAGAAAATGGACACCTTCAGCCTGACTGTAAAAACTGTCATAAGGGCTGAAGAGAAGTTATTAAAAACAATTGCCTGACCGTTAGGCGGCGTTCAGGAAGTGGAAACTATTATTATCATTATTGGTTTTGTTATAATTAGCATGGCTGGCATAGCTGTCACTGCTGTTGTCCAGCCTGGGCTCCCCAGGCCATCCCTCCCAGGTTTGGTGTCCTCCCGCTCCTGGGTGTCCTGCTGTGTTCCTTCCTCCTTTCTCCTCCCCTCAGGGTCCTAGACTCTCTGGCAGTCAGCTTGTACTTCCTCAGACCCTTCCTTTTTCTCTGCACCATTCCCCTGTGCCTGAGAGGTGGGCTTAGGCCAAGCCACAGCTCCAGCCGATTCTCTGCCTGCAAGCAGCAGACACTCCAGTAGAGGCCTAAACACGTTGTACACAGGTGTGACTTGGACTGAACTCTGTGCCAAGAGCCAGAGGGTCTGCTGAGGGCATTCTGCTCCGTGAAATATGCCAAAGGCCATGTGATCTTACTTACTTGCGAACCTACAATAAATAAATGTAAATAAACAGAATGACACCAACCTCATAGATACCGAGAACACATAGGCAGTTTACCTGCGGGGTAAGGGTGAGGGGCAAGGGGGCCACATTTCCCCTAAGTACATATGTCCTGTAGAGCTCAACATGGGGTCCAAAGACAATAAACAGTGAACAGCCAATTTTTACAATGTCTAGGAAGAGATGAGAAATAGACTCACTGTGCTGATCTAGTTGCATTGTATACAAATGTCAAATCATTACGCTGTACACCTGAAACTAAGACAATGTATGTTGATTATACTTCATTAAAAAAGCACATGAAATAAAAGAGTCACACCATCCAAAGGAAGGAATACGAGCTGTGACCCAGGGTCAGAGACATACCAGCACAGAAGCAGGGTTAATAATAAGAGGGAATTCAGAGATTGCTACCTGCCAGGCAGCGTTGGAAGTTCTTATTCATATAAACTCATGTGATCCTCACAACAAGCCCCTGAAGGAGGTTTTATCTTTGAGCCCATCTTACAGATGAAGAGACTGAGGCCCAGAGAGTTAGGTAACTGATGTGGAAAAACAGCCTCGGCAAAAAACAGCCTCCCCTCAGCCTCCACAAACACATCAATCCCAAACACTGAAAGCAAGCCTGGTGCGTGGGGAGAGGCAGGTACACAGAGGAGCAGGTCCTGGACTCAGATCCCACCACAACTCTTCATGCCCCGGCTCAGACTTTACAACATGTCCTGGGCCTGGCCAAGGCTCAGCTGCCCCAATTCTACAATAAGGTTAATCCCACCTGCCCCTCTAACTGAACATCAAGAACGTTCCATCCCAGCATGGGTCGCCTGCACAAGCACTGTGATTCTTGTTGGGTAGATGACGGACCGGGACATCGTCTCTGGCTGTGGCTCTGGTCCTGGGACCTGCGGTTGTAATGTGGGGAAGGGAAGGGCAAGGAAAGACCCAAGGCTCTTGCACATCTGCTCTACCTTTTCGTCTTTAATCCACCCAGTCAGTCTGCAAAGCAGACACCTACGTCCAGACAATTGGTGCAGAAGCTCAAGTTCCCGAGGTAAGTGCCTGGCCGCCGTTCACAGAATGAGAAAGTAGCCAGTCAGAATGGGACACCCAGCCTATTGGACTCTGGAGTCAGAACTTCCCACACTGTTCCTGGGTAAATGAAGGCGTTCCCTGTGACTCCACGTCTCACTTAAAATGCCCCACCATGGTGGCTCTTCCTGGCTCTACTGATCACACCTTTAAGGAAGCTTCCAGAATGTAGACAGCTGAGCAAGACTGTGTGGACGCCGATGCCTCGGGGCCCTGCCAGATATGCGGGTGGCCGGCTCAAACCCTTCCACCTCTCTGCAGTTCATCTTTCTCGCCGAGCAGGTGGGGAGCAGAAGCCCTGTTCTCTCCCATTCACCAGGACGCGGGGCGGGTGGGGGTGGGGATAACACGTAAACTTAAACCATTCAGAATACATGATGATTAATAATGCTGCCAGGCTGTACGCGAACAAAACCTGAAACGGCAAAGTGAAACATACAAAATAAATGAAGCAGAGGGTAATTATTCACTTTGCAAAAGTGTTCTTCAGTCCACAAAAGGGGCGCGTGGATGGGTTTTCTCCCCAAGTATCAGCTATCATTGTGCATTTGAAATCAAATTTCATTAACACAATTAAGCGAAAAGACTAATGATTTCCGGACTGTGCAGGATGTACAATGGATGCAGAGATGTGGCCTGCCCTAGATGCCCATGACATCAAAGCAGGGGGCTGCAGACACCCAGAAGGGGCAGACAAGAGGAGACCTTCACCTTTGTCTGGTCAGGACTGGGGGTGCGGGACCAGGAGCCTGTGGGAAGCCAGTGGCCTGGCACCCTGCCTCAGAGGGCTGGCTTCCTCCACGTCGCCTGAGCCTCCGCGGCAGGCAGATGGCCAGGGTCACAGCCAGCTTCTCTGGGACATGGGAAAATTATTTTCAGTTCTTTCCGTCTGGGCTATGATACATTTTCCCTGATGTGTACATTCAGCAGAACCCAACTCGTTCTCACACCGCTCCTCATTCCTGGCCAGAGTCACGGTGTTTGCTCACTGTGCCCTCTCCTGGCCTGGCTTCTACTTTCTGGTTCTCCTCTCTCCCGCCCCAGCTCTGCCTTTTAATTTCTCAGTCTTTGCATTTTCATGGCTGCCTTGGTTTCTCTTTTTGTCTCTGCCGCTCACTCTCTATTCCTCACTGTCTTAACACCTCCAGCACTTTGCCTTGAAAAGGCTGAATTAAATCCCCAGATACGCTTTCATTTTCTTACCCACAGGAGGAGACTCTAAAGGGAAGTCTGTCGACCTCGAGAGGTGAGTGAAGATGAACACAGCAGATGTAAGGGTGCCTGGAGCGAGGGACACCTTCACTTCTGGTTAGAATCCCTCTCCCCCTCCTTCTCCTCTTCTCTGGAATTCTCTCCTTCTTTCCCTTCTGGCCCCCTGGTCCTTCTCCTTCCCCTCCCCACACAGGCACACACCACCACCTTGCCCCCGACCCCTACTCCAGGCAGCCCCCACTTTCTGGCAACGAAGTCATTGCAGAACAGCCCAGATTCCCATGCTTAAGGCTCACATTCTTGTAAAAAACATGTTTACAGGACATTGACTGGTCTGTGACAGAGAATCATGCATATCATTAAAACCAGGCAGTGTGTCCCAGTGGCCAGCAGCAGCTCCTTTTCAGTCACGAGACACTGAGGCTGGCGACTGGCACCACACAGGGCAAGGCCACTGTACCTGGCCAGGCCTGGCAGGTGCATCTTCATTCCTAGATGCCCAGTCCTAAGGGGCTGTCTTGGTGTGGTCAGCATTAAAATCCTCCCATGAGCCCCCAACCTGCTGTCAGGCAGAAACCCATCTCGTGAAGTTTTAATCAAGAGACTCTTTAAGCAAAGGCTGGAATGAATGGACACACAGACACACAAACAAACACACGGACACACACACACACACAGAAACAGATACACAGACACACACAGAAACATAGACACAGAGAAACACAAACACACAGATACACAGAGACACACACACCCCGAAACACAGGCAGGCACACATACACACACACACACACACACACACACACACACTCCTATCCCCTGTCCTCTAATTCTCTACATTGAAAGGTGCGATGGGTGGGCTCCCTACATTGAAAGGTGTGATGGCTGGGCTCCCTACACTGAAAGGTGTGATGGCTGGGTTCCCTACATTGAAAGGTGCGATGGCTGGGCTCCCTACAGATGGTGCCAAATACCCAGGAAAGGCTGGTGCTATTCTTCCCACTGTATCTTAGAGGGTTTCCTCAGACCCTTCTGCTCAGAAAGCTGTCCTCAAGCCTGCCATTCCGTCATAATTAAGTCTTTGGTGGGTCAAGCAATGTGGACACTGGGGGGCTCTTCCTGCCCCTAACTCAGTAATTCCCGTTGGCTGAACACCTGAGTTCGCCATACAAAGTAGCAGGTGTTTTAGTTCTGATTGCAATCATCACAATAACCCAGTAAAGGGGAGCACTTCTCCCACTGATGAAAAAGAGCAGGAAATCAAGCAATTTGCTCAAACCACACCAAGAGTTAGAGGGAGAGCTAAGACTTTAACCCAGGTTTGTCTGACTCCGATGCCTCAAACTGCCCGTTTTTCTGTCTGCCTGCCCAAAACCAAGGTAGAGCCCGCCCTCAGGGGCAAATGGAGGTGGAGGCAGGGACTCCTGTGCCCCTCTCTCTGGTGACCCGCTCCGTCTTGGGCCTCCGTCAATGTCCGTGAAAGAATGATATTAGTGAAACTTAAAAGGAACTCGCCATGCCCGATGTCCTGCGTGGAAACGCTTCTTTGCACAATTGAGTCACTCTGTACAGAAGGCTGTAACACAGGCTGGAAAAGCACAGTCAGAAACCAGCACCTATTTTTGTTTGATTTAGTTCATTTGCTCTTTTCTTTTCTCTATGGCACATCTTTCTCCTTCTGGCTTACCTTGCTGGGCATAATTCCCTCTAAGTTCATTCATGGTGATACAAATATAGGAGGTCATCTTTTCTGAGAGCTGAGTAACAAAAATAGACTCCTAGTTAATAAGTCAAATTAGTGCTTACAAGAAGAGGAGGAGGGGGTGAGTAGATTTGGTGGAGGGGTTCAAACATGCGGTAAAAGAAGGACTGGCATGGTGGTGGGGAAGTCAATGCGTTAGCTACGGATGCTGAGTTACAATGAGGCCTGCCTTAAATCTACCCAATGTTGTGATAAAGGGTTCCTCCAATAAAATAAATTAGAAAATGAAAGAAGCCAGGATTGCCTTCTCACTTTGTAAATGACCCTGAAGGCACTGGCTCACCTTGGGAGGTGGGACCTTCTTCTCATGGACACAATACTTTGACTTCTCAGGTGTGCTCAGCAGGTAGGGAAACGAAGCAGGAGCATGGTAACAGGGAGGCCTCTGCTCTGCCTCTAACCTGGAGAGTCACTTAGGGCAGGACCCCTTTCTGTCTGCAACTTAAAAATACGAGAGGTCAGATCTTGCACGATCGCTTTCCATTTCAGAAGACAAGGTGGCCCCAAACTTTCCATGGCAATGGTAGTTTCCAAATAGGAAAAAGCTTTCAAAGTCTCTTTTACAGCCCATTTTAACTTTCTTGTCCTTTCCCATTTTTGAACAGTCCCGTGGCTTGTTGTCTCAAGCTCGCTGAGATTTTATGACCTCATCTTTGACACAGATTGTCCTTTGTCAAGGGACCTACAGCTCTTCCGCCACATAACATTTTGCAGCAGGTTTAAACCAAATACAGCAAGACTCCCAGACAGAGAAATAAAATGGTTCCCCGACAACTCATAAATGCCGTCACAGCTCCACCACTCCGTTCTGCCTTTTCCCCTCATTCCCGAGCCAACCGAGTTTTTTTTTTCAGAGTCAACTTATTCTCCAAATTCTTTGCCCAAAGGATTCAAGCCCGCCTTTGAGAATTCTCTGCAAATACCTAGTGAAGAGAGAATGCCAGAAAGCTTCTCTCTTCTCAGTGCTGAGTCTACTCTCTCACACACTGACTCCTCAAAACAGTAGCCTGTCACTGAGTCTGGGTCCAAATCCCAGCTGTGACGCTTAATAAATATATAACCTTGGGAATGTCAATCAACGACTTTAAGACACAGTTTCTTACATGGAAAATAGAAGCAATAATAACTACCCAGAAGTGTGGTTACGGAGACAAAACTATTGAAAGCCTCAGCATGAAGCTTATATACAATAATTGTGTAAGATATCATAGAACTATTATTATAGTCCAGTGTTCATGTACCTCTCGATGTCTCAGCAAAACTCTACCGAGCCTCTCTCACCTGTTAGCTACAGCTGGCATTGTCTAACACCCCCGTCTGCTCGATATAGATAATGAAGCTGCATCGAATGGATTCATCTGATGAAATAAATGGGATTTGATGATTAATATTCATTTCATGGACTTGAAGCAGAAAAACCTTGGCGTGCTGTTGTTTGAATGGCTTTTGTTGGAAACGGTTTTAAAAAATTTGCCTCCATTCTCTTGCACATCAGAATAATAAGGCCCAGGGTTCATTCACTGACAATCAGTTTAGATGAGTGTTTTTCAACGTTTTTTTTTGTTGTTTTTTTTTTTTAAACGATCAGACTCGTAAAGTTCAGAACCAAAGGATGGTGAGCTGGAGAACACCATTGATTCTGAAGCTCAAAATAACTCACTTCATGGGAGATTGATTCTCCCAGCTGAAACTCAATGAAGTAACAATATAGCTGGAGGCGGACTCACCCTAAACGGAGAGAGGACAGAACCTCTTCATCTGAGCTCAAGAAAACTGCTAGCACTCATCTCAAAGGAGAAGGTGCTTTCACAAGAGAATGAGCTATATCAGATAAAAGTCTTTGGCAGGAACACACTTAGTAAAATGTTATTGCCAACACCATGTCCCTTAGACCAGAGCCCTACACTCAACCCAGAGACGAAGCCTTGTCAGTTCAGGACGAGAAGCTTGATGATCATTCATTCATTCATTCATTCATTCATTTATTCAAGACAAGAAGTGTTGATGAAGGAACTGCTTTATCCTCTGAGCTAGAGCAATAAACAAGATAGGCGAAGACCAGATCTTCATGAAACTACACTCTCATAAACAAATCTCGCGTCTCTGGTCCTCCAGAAAGTCGGCTTCCTAAAGATCGATCTCAGCTTCTTTAACTCCACATCTCACCTACTCCCACCACCACTTAAACTCTACATATCACCTACATTACCCAGACACCTCCTCTGTCACCATCTCCTCCCTCAGAGTTCTTGGACGTCAAAACTTCATAAAGTCCTAGCCTCCCGTTACACTTGGGTAAGACAGGCCTCAGCAAACAATACACACTTTAAACACGGAATACACTGAGAGACGTATGCAGGCCGTAACAACACACAGCACCTTCTCATTTCATTGTCTATGGCAAATGAAAACTGGCTGTTGAAGACATGAAAATAAACGAAAAACGATGGTGAACATGACTGAAGTTCATATCAACTGGGAAGAGCAAATTCAATCTGCTTGAAATGCCATTTGCAAATTGTTTCAATCATACTTACGCTCTAAGTTATTAGACCTTAAAAGGTCATAGAAACATGAATTTCGAGGCGGAAAATGTCTTCCGAATTATTCAGGGTTGTAAGTCGTATCTTGTCACTAATTTACTGAATGACACTGGGCAACTAGCTGAGGCTCAGTGGCCCCTCGTCTCCTCATTAGATCAGACAAGATGATCTCTGGGGAACTTTCCTATATGAAACATGCTGTTTCCATTCATCTCTTTGTGGAAGAGAAAGAATTTGAAGTTCATGGCATGTGACAAACCCAAGGGCAAAGGGCAAATCTGGCGAGGCTGGTGGGATTGATTTAGTTGTGACTCTCTTCACTGAACAGGTTTAAAAGCCATGCAAGGACTAAGGGAAAGGCCAGCAGACAGGAATGTCTAGGTTATTTTAAGTTTCTCTATCATGTGGTCAGCTCCTTGAAGCCCAGCGCTCTCTCTTACTTGCTTTTCCTCAAATCTAACAGAGCTGTACCATGCAGATTAAAGGTTTCTCATGAAATACGTATTAAATGAATTAAGCAAAGACATAGTGACGGAATAAGCGAGACTAAAATAACAGAAGACACTGTGTTTTGAGTGCCCCCTGTATCTCGGTACTGTGTTCAGAGCATTTGGAAGCTGACTTTTCATCTCACTCTCACAACAATCCTCAAAATTCAAATTATTCTCTATTTGACAGATATGGAAAATGAGGCTTGGATGTGTTAAATATCGCGCCCCAAGTCCTATAGTGAGTAAAAAGATTTGAACTGGTTCTGTATGACTTCCAAGGAAATCCCAAGTCTATTCTGGCTCGGGAAGTGCTTTGAATAGATAAACAGGTGAATGAGTGAAATCGTGGCTACGTGTATTAATGTTCTCTGTTCATCTCATGAGCTTTGGTCATACTGCCGAAGATTCTGTGTGCAGTTTACCATGCACCTATTTCAAAGCACCTATTTCAGGGGAATAAAACGATTTCACCATACGTTTACCCAGGGTAACATTCTTAAGAGACAAAACCTGATCATTTGAACTGTCTGCTGCTGTATTTTATGGGGCTATAGAGTAGTCCTTGAGAGTTAGCTTTCTGTCTTCAGAGAGATGAAGAGTAATGGTAGCCTATTCTGGACAAAGCACCCCTGGATAACATTTTCAGTGTTCCCTGAGGCCTTTCTGTGCCTTGGTCCTGGATGGATTCATTCTCACCCAACCCACTGTTACAGTGGTAAATGTTTACTGATAGGCTTTCCAAAGAAAATATGCCCTGATTTGTTAGACTGATCAATTTTTTTTGGTAAAAGCACCCTCATCACAGCCAATCTCCATAACATATCTTGATAACATAACTGAACAAAGAGTTGGAAAGAGATTCTAATAATCAAATCTTCAGGAGTCTGCACAAGCCAACTTCAGTACGTCACAAATCCAATGTCATAATCAGCTGTGGGTGATGCTAATTGTTGAAATCCCTGGAAAAACACACCTGAGCTGAGTGAAGGCACACAGCCAGGAAAACCTGGCCAGCTTCATCCATGCACCCTGACCATGCGACAGTGGTTCAGAATTACTATCTGCCTGCGTCTCTCTTTCTTCCCTGTGAATTGGGAGAAAGTTATCCTTTTATTGACACATCCAAGAAAGCTTTAGGTATGATGATCAATACTTGGACTCCATGACACTTTCAGTTCTATGACCCACCCTCAGAAGAAGGAACTTATTTAGGGAAACTAAGCCACATAGGACAGATCTAGGACCTGAATATGTACAGGGCTTGGAGGTTTAGTTTTTCCAGGACTTCCTCTGCAATCTAATTCCTGATGGAATGCAAAGCAGGGGAGCTTTTGATTCCCTTGGGCATAGATGTGCACATATATATATATATTATATATACATATATATTTAAAAAATAAGACTTAAATGCAAAACAAGCTGATAGATGTGAAAGCCAGTTTCTCTGTTTTGGTAGCTAATGTAACCTTATTAAATCTCTTACCAAAGGCTCTCAATAAATCTGTGAGCCCTCTTCACCTTACCTTTCCAATATTATCACCTGTCCCTCCTTAGTTCTCTGACTTCACTTCATGTCTAGCATATGCTCCAGATGTAGCCCAACAACATTGCTATCTGGTTCCTGGAATTCTTCTAAACTTTCATCCTCTTTTTTTTTTTTTTTTTTTCTCTCAATCGTGAAGATTCCTCTGCTAATCTTCCTACTCATACCTCCTATTTCTTCTACAAGGCTCGGTTAAAAAAGGTCATCTTCTCCACATCATAGCTCCTGAAATCCCCTTCTAGAATACCTTTCCTATTATCTGGGTATGAGGTACTGTATTAATGCCTGTTCTTGATTCATAGCACACTGTGCCTTTTATAATAGCTATATATGAGCATAATCTTTTTATCCCTGTGGAAATGGGAAATCTATGAAGGCAGGAACGTCGTCCAATTTGTCCGTGATTTCCTATAGCACACAAGACACAGACTTATGAATTGTAGGATTAAGAAAATCTTGCCTGAATTGAGCCTAACAAATAGAAGTAAATTTTGCAAAGTAGATCTGAGGCAAGCCCCATGAAAGTATATTCAGGGATCTTATGACCCCATTTGCACTCTTTATCTTTACATAGTCCCATCCATTTAAGCCTTGAGTGACTTATAAAAGGAAGGTGCTTTGTGGGCACTGGGTGGGAAAAACACAGGGATAAATCAGATACAGTCCCTGGCTTTAAGAGGCTTACATTTTCGCAGGATAGACAAGTTTTCAAACAATAATTCAAGATTTAATCAGATTTTTAGTCAACAGATGACTCTGATAATACTGTGAAAGAAGTCATCCATTTTACCAAGAGAAAATGAGAGGCAATTAGCTGAATAGGATTTTGGAAGGTAGATCATTAAAGGATGGAAGACATTTCAGGTAGAAGAAGGAGGCTGAACTATAGTGAGAAGGTAACACTTTGCATAGGGCTTTGCAGGGGACAACTGTATTACAGAATGAAGAATGTGAAGAAGGATACTCTTGGGTAGTGGATGAATTGGAGGGTGAGAGCAGAGAATCTGAGAGGCCAGCTGACTAGCCTGAAGAGCTCTTGGTGACCTAATTTCTCTAGTGCTGGAAACTAATCTGAGTTCATATATATAAGTGGATTTGGAGGAAGAAAGTAAAAATTGGTGAATAAAATTATTTCACCAAATGGAAACGAAATACCCTCCCTTCCTCCTTTCCTTATTTTCTGTTCATTGTGTTATATGCCTGCATTCGTTCTAAAGATACAGAGATGAGCAAAACATATGTTTCAAATCTTCTCCCCCAGGCACGACAACGCTCCCAGTCTGGTGAAGAAGGGCTGAGACAAGGAAAGAACAATGGCTGTGTAGAGACACAAACTATGGCATCGGGAAGCCAAGAGGCTGTGAAAGCAGAGAGGAAGAGTCCTTCACCCTGGCAGGGGTGGGGTCAGGAGTGTGAGTCAGGAATGCCGCCTTTAGGAGAAAGGAAATGGACATAAAAAGGGGACTGGCCTTCCAGGA
Organism: Solenodon paradoxus; assembly: GCA_004363575.1. Classification (NCBI taxonomy): domain Eukaryota; kingdom Metazoa; phylum Chordata; class Mammalia; order Eulipotyphla; family Solenodontidae; genus Solenodon; species Solenodon paradoxus. The sequence continues at coordinate 119,558 of RJWH01002321.1, forward strand.
AAAGGTGGGGCAGGGGAGGCATTTCAAATGGAAGGAAACAGCTCATGAAGGGGGTGTTGGCATGAGAGGGCAGGGCACCTTCAAGGAACTGAAGCCAGTGACGTACCCAGAACCCAGGGCATGTGGCACGTAGAGGCAGAAAACGGGGAATAAACACAACTTTTGTCAGAAGACGAACAAATGTGGAAGCCGGGCTTTTCTCAATGTGGAACATGAGAGGACTGTCTGGGAGGAAGAATGTGGAGAGCCCTGAAGTAACCAGGCTATTTTTGAACCACACATATCATCAATAATTGGCAACTTGTAAGAAATGCAGAATCTTAGGCCCCATTCTAGTTCTACCAAGGCTTGAGAACATCTGTTAAGAGCGCAGGCTCCTGAGTTTGAATCTTGGCTCGACATCTGTTGGTGGTATGACTCTGTCCTCTCATCCTTCTGCACTGGTGAACATTATCAATCAAGTGGAGTTCAGTGACATTTTTAGCTCTTGGGTGTCTGTGTGTGTGCGCGTGTGTGTGTGCACATGTGTGCATGCGTGTGCGTGTGCCTGAGTCTAGGGAATACTGTCGGAGGAGCTGGTCATTTGCAGAACCAGCTCACACACGCCTGCTCCCTGGATGACCCACTTTTTGGAATTATGCATGCAGGCACATGACTAATGGAAACAAACATTAGAGACCATAAACTTGCACCTGAAGGCAGATACACTGGGAAAATAGGTCAGACCCTTAACACCCACCACTTTTGCCTAGCCAGGGCTTCATGGCGGGAGACAATGAAGGGATTTCTTTTCTTTTCCATCACTAATACACTCACCTCCCTTTTAGGGAAAGAAAAAGGAAAAAAAAAAGAAAGGCACTTAAATCCACAACTCCACTGGCTATTAGCGAAGGATGATGGAGAGAGTGTGTGTGTGTGTGTGTGTGTGTGTGTGTGTGTGTGTGTTAGGGGTCAAAGGGTACCGGTTAGGGCAGTGATAGTGCCTGACAGTCTAACTGTTTCATTAAGAGAATGCAGTTGTCTGTTTCAATAGAGAATTGCAGTCCCTAAAAGGCCTCCCCAACACGAGTAAGTCAAGGCTGCAATGATATGTCTGAACAGGTTCCACACTAGCAGTTAAGAGGGAATGGTGGCTAGAGTGTTAAATCACTGCCTGACTCTGCAGAGAACACAGAGCTGGCCTGGAGGAGCACTCTCCTTACTCCTGAGCTAGTGTCCCAAGGACTGGAAGAGAACTTGGATGGACAGAGCACCCCTCCACTGAGGTCACTGAGAGCCCTTGCTCCGCAAAGAGGCTGTGACATCTGTTCAATGAGTTTTCTAGGAAAGATGGTCGAACTCTTGTTCCGAGAGCAGGATGGAGTTCCAGAGAAAAGGCACCAAGAGAAACCGGAGGGGGAACAGGATTGGGGGTAAGAACTAAGATTCTAATACTAGCCTGCTTTGTGGTCTTGGCCAGTCTCATCTCTAACTCCTGTTTCTCTATATTTCTGAACATGAATAACCACCATTTATTGATCAACAACTCTGAGTTAGATGTCCATTTACTAAACATGAGCTATACGTAAGATAGTGTATCATGGATTTAAATATCATCCTTGTGCTGTTGATTCATAGATTTCTACCTCCAGCTAAGACCTCTTTTTTTGAGTTAGACTTTTGGGTCCCAGTGCCCATTTTCCATCTTTACTGGACATCTAGTAGTCATCTGGAACTTCTCTCATAAACCACACTTGAGATCTGCCCAAGCCATTCCAACTTTCCTAAAGCATCTGCTACTTAATAAATGTTAAGTCCATTCATCCCACTATCCACATAGAACAATGTAGAATCAACTGACTCCTCTTTCTCACCTCCCATATCCAGTAACAAATCCTGTCAAGTCCACAGTCTACAGATCAGAAAAATCTCCAATGACCAGAATCTGACCTCCTCTCCTTATCCCTACTCAAGCCACTACCAACTCTCACCTACATTAGAATAATGGTGCCTTAGATTTGTCACACAGTAGTCAGCACATTACTGTGGAAAAATCTAAATCAGGGTACACACTGGTGGTCTAGCAGAGAAGACCCCTGGACATAGTGCACACACATCCTCAAGTCCCAGGTTCAAGATGGACAGATAATAAAATAAATAAAGTGCTGCCTTCTCCTCTCTCTCCCTGCCTGCCTGCCTACTTGCCTTCATTCCTGCCTACACCTTGCCTTTAAACATAAAATTCGAAGTCAGATCATGTTCCTTCTTTGCTCAGAAGCCTCCAATGACATCCTAACTTACTCAGAATAATATTCAAAGTTCTGGTCCTCCGGTCCCTCCATTCCCACCCCACAACCTTCTGGCACTCAGATTCACCTCCTATTCCTCTCCTCCCACACTCCCTTCCAGCCACACTGGCCTTTCTGCTAGTGCTGGACCAGAGGCATGTCTCTCTGTTCTAGCTGCCCAGTGCCGGGTCCTCTCTGTTCCCTCTGCTTACAAAGCTCTTCCCCAGAGCAGAGCAGCATGGTTTCTTCCTCCATCTCCATCTAAAGTGCCTGTTCCATTGTCACCATCCCACTTGAGCATTCCCTGTGTCTTGTGCCTCCCCACCCCAGCGCTGATCACTGCACAGAGAAGTATCTTTATTTGTCTCTTGTTGAATGCAATACTGTGGAAAAACTTCCTGCAACCATGGTGATGGACTATACTTGAGTCGTACAAGGAGGGGGCCATTAGTCACATGTGGCTCTGAGGACTTGAGACAGAAATGTTTGCTTTCATTTAATCTTAATTAATTCACATTGAAATAGCCACATGTGGTGAGTGACTCTCATAGTAGACAGTGCAGATTCACTGGCTCCTTAAGCAGAATGCAAGTTTAATGAAACAGGAGATTTTACCTAATTATTATTATTATGTTTTTTACTGTTGTGTCCCCAATGTCTAGGAAAGTGCCTGACCACTCAATAAATATCTGTGGAATGAATGAATGCAGGCATAGGCTAGGAGCTTGTCCTTGCATTATGTCTTTTAATCCTAATAAAGATTTGTGGGCTTGATGCTAATTTCATTCCTTGGTCATCAGAGAGAGGACATACCTCACTAAAGAACCCCCACAGAGTTTGTGTCCTGAGACCCACATCTCCCCATTTGAGACGATAAGTTCTGGGGATTCCATGTTCAGCATAGTGAATACAGAATACTGAATTAGAAGCCTGAAAGGGGATAATAAAGTAGATCTTAAATGTTATCACCGCGGAGACAAGAAGGCAACTATGTGAGGAGTGGACTGTGCTGACTGACCCTGTTGTGGGAATCCTGTGGGACTGCACACGTGTCAAATCATCAAGGTGTAGGCTATACACAGCTAAACAATGCTCCATGTCGCTCATATTTTAAGGAAGCTGGAAAAATGATGAAGAACACTTAGCTGGTTAAGTCGTAGACAGGATCTGAGCTCAGAGACCTAGATGATAATCAGACACTCAGCTTTGTGGAAACTGGACTAGATGCTTTCTGTCCTTTCTAACTCCTGCAATTCTGTTGTTTTACCAGAATGCTCTCGCTTGCCAAGCAATGGCAGCCTATAGCCCACCCACCAGTTGGGTTGATGGCCCTGACATAAAGGCCCTTCTCAACCACCCAGCAGCCATAATTCTGTATTCCCCGGAGGGCAGACCAACCTGCAAGACAGCCCTCCCTCTCTGCATCCCAGCCCTAATCCCAGGACTCACCGGTTTCTGGGTCACAAAGCTGCTCACAAGCGTCTGTTGTCCTCTGTCCGCAGAGGTCTCTCACCCATGGGGAGGTAGCGTTGATCTGGTAATACAGGGACAGCTTGGCCGGGTTTAACCAGTCTGAGATGTCCAGGTAACTCCCTTCACTCACCACAAAGCTGCTCCCTGTGGGCGAAAAGAGAAAGACAGCTACTTTCTCCCCGATTTTAGGGTACAGATGTGTCTCACCACAGGTGCAGCCAGCCAGGAACACAGACAGGTGCATACAAGTTGCCTCTCTGCTCCCCCAATGCTAGAGCCCTTGTTCTCAATTGTCGACACACATCGCAGAGTATTTACAATGTGCTGATGACAGTGTCAGCCGTCACAGATGAAGACACATTAGATGAGAGAGAGAGAGTGCAACCTAATGGCATAGTAGCTGCCAGGTTGTTATTCCAGGGGTGGGAGAAAAGGGAGCTCCTATACGTTACCACTGGGAATTTACTCTGGTGCAGCTACTTTGCAAAACAGTGTGAAAAGTCCCCCAAAAGTTAAAAATAGAACTACTATATGATGCAGCAATTCTACCTCTAGATAATTGTTCCAAGAATATGGAAACACCAATTCAAAAAGATAGATGCACCTCTACTTTCACTGCAGTACTATTTATACTAGCCAAGAAATGGAAACAACCTAAATGTTCGTGGGCCCAGATGATGTGGTATATATACTCAATGGGACAATGCCCAGCCTTGAGAAAATATTTTGCCTTTTTCAGTGACGTGGATGGAAGTAGAGGAGATTGTGCTAAGTGAGTAAATCAGAAGGAGAAAAGACACTTGCCAGATGATCTCACCCATATGTGGAATATAAAGACACCAAGCAAACAGACAAAATGAACGCTAAACTTGGGACTCTGAAAAAATGAGGTCACCAGAGGGGAAGAAAGTGAGGGGTGGGACAGAAGACAGTGGGGTTCCAATGGAGAGCAGCAGGAGAATGTTAGAAATTTGGTACTGGGGACGTTGTGATACATATATTTGAAGAGGGAACCTGCACTCACGGTATATAGTATTGAAAATTAATGCTAAATCTATAAACAAAATTTTTTAAAGTCAGGCCCCCTTAGGGCTGAAAGAGGCCTGGGTGCAAACTTTAGATGCACGTTTACCAGTCATTGACGGAAAATCAAGGCCTCTGGGCCTTGGTTACATCTTCCGTATATAGCTACGTTACCAGAACCACATCCTAGGGCTATAATAATGTTCCTCTTTAATATTATGGAAAGAATGAAATATCCATACATATGCACATATGCATATACCTACATATATTCTTCAGGAGGAACAAAAAAAAAGTCCATTCAGGGAGCCTGTCTACTGGGTATGAATGTAAATGGTCTCATAGAACAGGCTCCAAGAGACTAAACTTGGAGAATAATCCTAGCTTATTGGAAGACCCATGGACCTCAGCAGCAGATCTGAAATAATTCATTATGAACATGTCTTGGCAGCTCTCCTTCATTATCAACCAATAACATGTGTCCATGTATGCAATTTATATTTCCCCTGGGGACCCAGTAAACAGGCATCTATGGGTTTGACAGCTACTTCTCTGTGGAGTCACATCAGACCAATGACTGACTGACCAATGGTTGGGCTCCTCTTGGCTCTGGGGTCCAGCTGTGGTTCAATGAGTAATGGCCAAGGAGACAGAATCTCATCAGGCATGACCTGGCTGCCTTGAGAATGAGATTTCTCAAAAAGGGTAAAGGAATGGTGGATAATGCTTATCTTCTCTAATGCACACAATGTTATGTATGATTTATATCCGCCTCTGAAAGTCATCCCTAAATAAAAGCACAGTGGACAATATGACTTTCAGTGAAGATGAAAGAGGAGTCTGTGTGAAGAAAAAGTAGATAGCATTGGTCTCAGAGATAAGGAAATGGCCACATCTGAAGTTAGCCTGAAAATCCTTGGCAGCTAAAGCAGGAAAAAAAAAAAAAGAAGAAGAAGAAGAAGAAGAAGAAGAAGAAGTCTGCTGGATTCCATTTTTCAAATTTCTGGCAAGGGAAGATATGCAAATTGAGCTGCAAAGCCATATTTTCCCCTCTGGAACTTAGCCCAAGTAGACACATGTCACATGGGCTCTCTTGCACAGCACCAAACATCAGTATCAACTACAGATTCTTCTTTTCAAAAGCACAGTCATGCTGTTTAAAGGGATAATTCTTGTATTTATTCTCACTAAAGACTGAAGGATGGATATTGAATTATGTCCCAAGCCTGAGTCTGGCTAATCCCATTGCTGCAGGAATGCTGTAGCACAGGAGAGTGATCAAGAGAATGGAGTCGGCAGACAGGGAATCAGATCTTCACTGTGCTACATCTCAGTTCTGTTGACATGGACAAAAGTCTTTGTCATGTCATATAAAAAAACGACAGATACCAATTCCTCCTTCACAGAGTTGATATAAGATTAAATGAGACAACGCATTTGTCTTAGGTCAAGTTGACTAGAACTCAAAGAACAAAACTGGCATTCAGGTGGCTTGGGGGGCGTGTTCTCAGATACTGAGCCAAGTTGGATGAAGAAGAGAAGAAATCAAATTGTCATGCAGTGGCAGCAAAATCCTTAGCTGATCCCAGGGAGGACTTGGAGCTGGGATGTTGTTCTCAGTCAAGACAGGAGTGTCAGGCCCCTGAACCCCAACATTAACAGAGATGGGCTGTGGGCAATCCTTGGGTACGGAACATACATTTGAGTGCAGTGCTCCTTTCCAATGTAGGACACACAGGAGTGAGTAGTCAACCACCAAAATGGTGGATGGAGAAGTGAGCACCTAGGTTCTAATGATCTATCTGGATGTAGAATTATAACAACCACTGCGGCGTGTGACATCCCTGCCACACGGTGGCATCTCCGCTAAGCGGGGTCATCGTGAGTATTACCTGCTTTTCTTGCAAACCTGGAAGCTCTGAATGCAAAATCAGTAAACAGATCTCAAAAAATATACATACACACATATACACAGAGACATTGATCCATATATAAAGATATGCACATAAACACACACAAATATGTACACATATGCAGATGTATATGTACATATACACATCTACACATACATGTATACATATATACACTCGATGTGCCTGAATACAAACATATACACGTACATATGTGCACATGTACATAGACATTTATACACATATATACATACATATATGCACACATCTATACACACATCACATTATACACATATATACACAGACACATATACATATATATACAAACATACACATGTATATGTAAAATGAGCCTCTTTGGAAGGGACTGACTTGAAAGCAGGTGACCCTCCACTTATTTAAAAAGATGCTATACCAAGGTTCACTGTTGGTTTAATGGCAGAAGGAGTGTCTCTTCTTTGAGTGGCCTCTCTGTTCCAGTCTCTGAGATGAATGTATTAAATAAATTGCTCACTTAATCCTTACAAGAGTCTTACAGAGTATTTCTCCTCTTTTCTAGAAGAACAATCAGAGGTTCTGAGAGAAATCGAGTAGGTAAATTTAGTCAACTAGTAAGTGCTCAAAGTGGAGATAAGCTTAGATTCCCCAGCATGCAAAGCTGGGGCTTGCCCATTATCAGGGGGCCTTCGCCTCGTTTGGATGTCAGACCATTGTCTTCTCTCACTCCTTGTGCAGGGGGTTTCAGTTTTTCCCTGTCGTGTGCATCCTGTCGTGTGGGAGGGGCTTCTGCTTTCTCTGATACACTGTGATTTCTTGCAGGGAAGAGCTCATGACTCATTCATGAGTCCTTATCAAGCCAGCTCTCAGAAAAATGCCTGGCACACACTCGCTTAGTAAATGTCTAGCAAGTGAATTAATGAAATCAAAGTTCCATTCTTGACTAGAAGGAAGTTCAGCTCACCTCATCATGGGACTGTAAGGCAAGAGAGCCTTGCCATTGATCACAAAGTTGAATTGTTTTCATCCTGTGAGAGCCAGAATACAAGATTGCCCTTCAGAGCTTCTCCAGTTCCCAAGCAAAACTTGAATGTCCCTATCATGGCACCGAGTGCTGGTTCCCCCCATGGACTAGTGACGTAGATGATCAAAGCAAGGAAGCCAAAGGGACTGGATGTGAGGGAACAAGGATGTGTGGCAGGGATATGCCCCATGGGAGAGGGAAAAGGATAACTACAAAAGGAAATCAGAAGACGCAATTCATGTTCATTTAACCAGAACTTATTAAACCCCTCCTTGAATACAAAATAGACAGAGAACGAGAAATGGAATGAATCCATCAAGAAATGTATGGACTAACCAGGGATATTACATGAGTGCACAGATAGCCTTAATACTCATAGAGAAGTAACAACTTCCTGGAAGGGATGGGCATTGCTTTTGGATCTAAGAGGAAGGAAAAATGACAAGCCAGAGAGGAATCAACGAAGAGTTGGACTTTGAGCTAGAGGTGAAGAATGTGGAGAACATAAAACTAGCCAAAAGTCGAGTTCGCATTTCCTCCTTAAGGGTTGTCTTCCAACCTGGTTGCTACACATTATAATCTCCTTAATACTTACAAGATATTCCACTCAATTAGACATGCCATGTCATTAATTCACTAGTTCATTAATTTGTCCAACAAACAAAACACCTATTCTGTATGTATCAGGCCCTGTCCCAGACTCCACATGAGTGAAATATGGCGTTTTTCCTCTGAGAACTTCCAAGAAATGAATTTAGAAATGGTAAATCAAAGGAAAGCATGAGTATTATGTTTTTGTCCTACTTTCTTATTTTCCCATCTAGATTGCACATTTCTTGAAGGCAAAGACTGTGCCTTATTTAATTTGCAATCAACATAGTGTTCGGGTGCAGTGTTAGAAGGTGCGTGTGTGTGGAGAGAGAGAGAGGTGTCAAAGAGTGGCAAGCATTTCTCTCTGGATAGAATCTAGCATTATTTTGGGCATAAAAATTGCACAGAAAAGAAAAATGCAGTATTTCATGTGACTCATTTTTATAGCTGTCCAATGGACCCCTATTTTATCCTATTTTATTTTCTTGGCTTTGAATCAAGAGTACCCTGCTTTTTCTGGGTGCTCTGAAATTCCTCTCTGTGCTCAAACAGATCTCTCAGAGAGCAATGACTTTGAAATAAATCTTTGCCAAAATCTCAACTTCAAAATGTCACGTCCCCTTATTTTTGAATATATATATATATTTTTTTTTTCTCCCACTGACTTTTGGGAATCTACATCATCTAATTAGCCAAATGGATTTTCAGTTCAGCCCATCATTTCCTTATCTAGCATCTGATGCTGTGTGGTACTCAGGGGACTGCATGGGCACAGAGGTCCTCATTAACTCTGATCCTCAATTACGCTGATTATAAGCCTGCTTCTGCAATTGTGCGGCATAGATCAGGGGTGAGTTGGGCTGCTTAGGCCGCTCCGTTGTGCCCTCTGAAAGCTCAAGGGACATCAGCCCTGAAAGAAACAGAAAGCTCTAGATGAGAACTAAAAATACCACAGAAGGAGGTATCACTGGACAAAATTGCCTGGAGAGCCAGAGAGCAGCTACAAATCCCTTTCATTACACCTGGAATCATGAGACAGCCCTCTGAGAGCTGTGGATGGAAGATCTGAAAGGAAGGCCCTGGACAGCGGTGAAGGGAAGAAGGCACTGAAAGACTGCAGGACTGAGATGTGGACTTCACAAGCAAAGCTCAGGGAATGTTTTGGCCAAAGTATTCATTAACTCCTCTTTTCCTCTTCCTTTGGGTACAACATAATTAAAGCTTTTCTTCTTGTGGTTACATCATGTATCCCCCTGATGATTCCATCTGCTAGGGGTCTTAGACCTGAAAGGAATGTTTTTTCTGGGCACAGGATGACAAGCAAACTCATTGATGCAGCAGAAATGAGGGGTCCATCTTTTATCAACTCAACAGACACATCAGGAATACACCCTACACTTCTCTCCCAGCCCACAGCCCCAAGTCACATTTGAATACACTCTACCACCTGCCATTGAATG